>JAKTUB010000026.1:0-17641 GCA_030556465.1 Metschnikowia picachoensis
CTGGGTATTCACGGTCAAAGATTGTGGTTTGCGTAAGGCAAGGCTTGTTGCTGAAGGGTATGCACCGGTTCATAATGTTGGCTTTGAAGACTCATTTGCACTGGTTATCAAGCATACTGGTGTCAGAGTCTTGTTTGCTCTAGATCACAACACAACATGAAGATCAATCAACTTGATATCAGTACATCTTTTTTAAATGCTGGAGAAAAGTGAGTTTGTGATGAAACTTCACAAGTCTATCTATGGTCTAAAACAGGCACCACAGATATGGAACAAGACCATCAGCAAGGAACATGTGTCAATGGGTTTCAACAAAGCTATCACCGAACCCAGCTTATATTCAAAAGAGAAGGTTTCGCGCTAGTGCTTTTAGCACTTTACGTTGATGATCTTCTAGTCGCTTCACAATCACGGGCTAAGTTCGAAAAGGTCGAAGGTAGTTTTAGTGAACTCTTCCAATCAAGGATCTTGAAGCAGTGGGTAAATTGTTTGGAATAAACGCTGAAGTACATGGCACTTATTACAAAATTCATTTGGGTTACTACATTGAGTCTTTTTTTTGGGATTTCGATATCGAGAAGTGTCACTTAAAATATACTCCTGCCCTTAGAGAAGATTTGCATATCGATGAGTATGTTTAGGAAAACCCATGAAATCATTCCGAATACGGTGTGTTGGTAAACTTCCTTATGCTGCAAATACGGTTAGATTTGAAACTAGTTTCTTGTGTTGAGGCTTTCGAAATTTCCTTCACAGCCACAAAATAAGCCCATGGCCGCTGCTAAGAGAGTTTGCAATATCTAATGGGCACTAAGACTCATTGTATCATTTACAATCACAATCACTACTGGGATCGTTAGTTACAGTGACCACAAATTTGCACCTATAGATGACCCTAAGAGCGGGTCTAACACTGGTCAAATGATCACTTTGTGTGGATCACCAGTATGCTGGCTAAAAAAGCTATAAACATTGAATGACTTATCTACTACAAATGCTGAAATGGTTTCACTTTGTGACACAGCCACTGACTCTGTCTGGTTGAAGAACTTGGTAACCGAGTTGGGCACACCAACTTCATGTCATCTCGATTGTGACGACGTGGGAGCTATTGGAACTACCTCCTAGGATAAAGTTCAAAGAGGCTCAAGGCATGTCAGATACAAAGCCCATTTTGTGAAGCATTTGGTGGACATGGGAGTGGTAACGTTGAGTTGTGCTGCTACCAAAGACAACATTGCCGACATATTTACCAAGGCACTTGACAGAGTGACTTCCCAGAAGTAGGTCTGTGGGTATGGTCGAGGATCAAGCATAGAGAGGAGTATGTTCTTGGAGTTCAAGCATCGAGAGCAGCGTAAAGCACCAACCCACCGTGGTGACTACACCATAAAAGCTTTTCGGTTGGATCTCCTTCGACACAATGCTTTTTAGATAGTGTGTCCTGCCAATCAAATAAGCACTGTCATAAGTGACACACTAGATTATCTTATCTGGTTCACAACACCTTATCTTAACGATAGGATGTTACGTCAATATGCCTCAAAGTGATATTTCTCCAGTTCTGGATGCACCAGGCATGCAGGACTCCCTTGACTCTTCTCCGGAGATTTCACTCATGGATGCTCTTGATGGAAATTATCTGTTTAAGTTTCTGATCTTTCTGATTGATAGTCGATCATAGATAGACATGGACACGACTCCAGACTTCCCGAACTATGGGTTTTATACTGTCTGATCTCGCACAACTACAGGTGACTGTGCGGTGAAGGCGCGTTATGTTGTTATATTCGCCACCCCTTGTCCTTTGCCTATTGTGCTGAACATAGTTTACGGAAACTCCTCGCCCAATTCCACGTTCTCAGTCTAACCACTCGACTGTGGCTTTTGGATAACTTGACCCAAGCTTACCTCATCGTATGATATAAGCACACGGCCCTCTTGCACTAACAAAAAGCAGTAGCACTAAAACGTTTTCCCGAAGAATGAGTTCTCAAGTACGATACACAAGCGAAAGTCTTTTATGCTTGAAAATGTTTGCTCTGCGTAGGCTTCGATGGCGGCAGATGAAAAAAGATGAGCATCCCGTGGTGTCAACTGCATGCGTTCGTGTATCTCGTGCCAACGTGTTTATCGTCCTGAAAGACTAGATTATGCTGCTTCCATAAAAAGAAGCAACGAATGCAGGAACCAGTCACAGCCTTTTGAAAACAAATCCACGTGGCTGATTTTTGTAGACTTTTAAGTGTTCCCGGGCCAATTTTAGTCACATCATGTTGCCTATTGAAAAGAGTACGGATCGGAAACCAGTATTTTCGTTTCGAAGACCCAGACTGCTCAAAAACTACATTTCATATACACCATTATGAACTTTCTCATCTTGACGCCCATTGAGCCTAGAGACCCTTGCATGACATCCCATGGCGGTGATCTCCCACATAACCACATGAATATAATGTTCAGTTCAGGTATGCAGTAGCATCATCAGCCTCCGCATATTAGCAAGACAGCCTTATTCAATACATGATATGCACAGATTAGGAATTTTCATTCCCCATTCAAACTCCTTAGATACCTAATGTATTTATGGTCTATTCTATTTACAATATTTCCCACTAGCTTTTGAAGTCGATGATCACAGAAGGACCTAAAGTACTACTCAAGCTGCAAAGCCCGATCAAGTTGGGGTTCTTTGTGCCTGGCGGTTGGCATCCGTAAACCGCTTTAGAAGCGGCCTTCACGTTTTGAATAATCTCTTCATCACTGAAATCGCACCGTCCAACAGGGAAAAAGAGTTGGGATTTCTTTTGCTTGAACGTATAAGCCGATGAGTTTTTCCGTAAAAGGTCCACGAGGTCCTCCGCTACTGTGCCTTTCTTTGCCGAGGGCATCAAGTTTCTTGGGCCCAAAATACGTGCGATTTGGCCTAGTTGTGGCACCATGCTAGGGTGCGCAATGCACTGGGTGAAGCTTAACACGGGGAATCCGTCCTTGATCTTATTGATCAAGTCCATCCCGCAAACACATGTCTGCTCTTTCAAGCTTTTGAGTGCCTTTGTTTGCTCTTGATCCTCAGTGAAGATAAGTGTGTTGTTCGGTCTGACTGGTTTGGGGAAAACGATTTGGCCTTGTAATGGGTGCGAACCTTTTTCGGGCAATACAGTAATTTGTAACGAGACTGTGGTCATCTCAGGTTTCTTCCCCACTTCTGCGGCCCGCATATATCTCATGGCTCTTGGAATATCCATGTACAAGAGATGGTCCTGGGGCTTTACCTGTTGCTTGGCCCTCTTTTTTGCATCTCTCAACGCGATTTTCTTCGGATCTTTTGTAGCGTTGAGTTTTGGTGACGGACGTATCGTCCGAAGCACGGATTCCTGGAGTGCGTATGCCGAAACTGACAAGGAACGGGCCAAGGGCACCGCAGAGAGCCTTTTGACAGAATTGGCGAACATTGACGTGGGTTCAGAACTTCGTGAATGTGAGAAAAATCTCGAGCTAGTAAAAACGAGTAGTGCCGCGCACGTGACTCCGGTCACGTGCGTTACGGCTTTGCTCAGTAGACTCCTTTTATGCGACAATCTCTTGGATACAGGGACCGCTCCTTATAAATTTGAAAAGGTGCTTAAAATCGTTTTCTTCATCCATGGATTGGAGTCTTCATTCTCGTCCAATCCCAAACTCAATCGCAGTTTTGTCTGGTCACAGCATTCAACTCGGAAACACGTGACCTGGTGATCGCGAAATCTCCCAGTTCCTCATGGCGGCTGGGTGACAATTTCAGGTAGTCTTGACAGCCTTCAATATAGATCCGACTGCGTTATCGCCGAATATCTATCATACTCAAAATTTTTGTTGCATTTACCACTTGCTGGAACTTACGAACGCTCTTTTTCTAATGTTGTGCGTTCAAAAGGACAGCGTAAGGCTTCTTCTTAGCGAAGTTGTTTGCTGACTGAAAGGGCTTTATATAAGTGCAAACAATGTGTCGAATTCTCTGCTGAATCGGCAATATGCGAGTGCTGACATGACTGCGCCTTTAATAAGCCTCCTTTAAAGTAGCACGTTTAATAATCAACTTGAGGTCAAATTCGAAATTGAGGGACTCTCACCTCGCCAGGCTACAGGCCCGAGGAAGCCGTGTAAGATGAATTAGCCTACGTTTCTTGTTCGCGTTCGGCAAACGGCTCCTCCTCAAGAGGGCCATGTGCGACAGTATGATTAAGTTAAACTGAGGACAAAGTTTCGAATTTTCTCAAAAGAATCACCAGCGAATAAGGCAAAAAGAAAAAGCTGAAATCGCCGACTTGTATTTGCTTTCAGAAAGCGGAGATAGAAACTATAGATATCGATTGCTACCACTAAGTTAGTTTCCACTTCCTTTTTAGTAATACGAACTGCAGCAAAATGTACTCCGATCATGCGCAGCCAGCTCGGTGCGGCGTGAACTTTCCCCAAAAAGACTGCGCCAAGAGTTTGGAAGTGCGGGTTCAGAGAGCGAGTTCGGAAACCATTTCATAACTTTCTGACTTTCAGTGCTTCTGGCTTGAGTTGGACAAACCTCACACATAAAACAGATCTGTCATATACATGTATTGACTCTCGAGGTCGGCTTTGCAGTTTTGAAATTTCAAGTCACGAAAAAGGACGGGTGACTGAGAGTGGCATGAATTTTTTTTCCGTGCAACGAAACCAGAGGCGTTTTTGAAAAAGATACATGAAATGTCGGCGCAAGCACTCTTAGATAAGCCTCCCGCTGGCTCTCGTATCCTGGCTTGCGGCGTTTAGGCTCGTCACTGAGCCTTTCTTACAGAAGTCAGAATTGTGAACGGAATCTTGATACTTACATAGTCACGTGTTTAGCAAGGAGCAAGATAGGTGAATTCTTCTCGAAGCAACAATAACTTTCGAGACTTGACTGTTACTGATTGCGATTTTCAGTCAAGCTATCCCAAGTAGTCTTGAGCCCTTCCCACTCAAACCGAGCGAGACACGTCTATTGAAGGACGCGTCACGCACAACGCCCACGCCATCACCGCTTTAGGCTGAATCTCACGATAAAAAAAAATCGCGCAGCTTTACGAATTGCGCAGCGAATAGCAAGATTACGGACCCGCACATGTCGCGAGATTTAGCAGTTTCTACGAACTTGATCATCAATTGTATTCTTTCCGGAATATTGTTTGCGAGCTTTAGTCACCACAACATCGCGGATTCATCACACTTAGAGCAAGTCGAGGGACAGCGGCTGAAGGCAGGGTAGTATCACGTGTCTTTGTTAACTTAAGGCAAGAAGAGCAGTTTAGGGGCCCATGTAGCCTAACCATTTCCCAGACACAGGATAGTTCTATTTTAGGCTACTACTCGCGTCGATATGACAAGACCGCAATGCATGCGCCGCGGGTCTCGGGGTCTAGGCCCTTTCATTATTTTGGTACGGCGAAAGCGTGCACATGGTCCCAGTCCGAAGCCCAAGCCTAACCAAACAAACTTAGCTGATAAAAGCTTGTGAGTGATTGGTGATAGAATGGGCTCATTATCGATATGATTAGGCCTGTTTAAAAGGTGATCATAGCCTGTGCATTTGGCCATATGAGTTTGTAGTGCCGAAAAAGCAGGTCAACCTATGGGCAACTGGGACTTGTGATGTGCACCGGACTGCTTGGGCACAGCCTAAGGGGGGTAAGATAGGGGTGCACAGTAAAGCGAGACAGATGATGATACAGTATTGTCAAAGCAGGGGCAAGAATCACCCTCAAACTGCCAGCTTAAACAAAAGCAGCTTCTACAATAATGTACACCAAATGGTATAAACTTTTAGTCAAGCCGGCCCAAATCCATCGCGCAATAAGCCGCTCCACGTTGAATGATTCTTGGCCCCGCGCAGTGCTCTGCAGCACTGCCAGACAGACTGGACAGCGCATGCGCGGAGAGATTCCCATAACGCCCTATCGCGGCGGTGCGAAAAGTGTCAAGAGAACCGGGCCCGCCCGCTCGCGAATATGTGCAACATGTACAGAATAACTGTATTCAATTACAATGAGTTAACTAAAAAACGGCAATAAGGATATTTTTTAAAAAAAATTCTTTGTTGTGTTCGCGGTTAAACAATGGGAGGCAACATGGCTGGCCCGTAATTGTGTGTCCTTGTTTGGGCCAAGCCTTTGATGCTATGCCTATTTGGGCGAGGCCTAGCCAGGGCTGCGAATGTTTTCTGCAAGCTGTTTTCGCGTAACATCGCAGTCAAGATTCGCTCCACATGCCACTGCTGCGTGCACTTCACGCAAATGTGACGGCATGAGTGTTCTTTTTTTACCCTTCAACATCAGTTTTTCTTGTTCGCGAATACGTATTTCTGTGAAGCTTTTTCATAAGATAGCCATACACGCCCGTCAAAATTCCTGAGAGAGTTTTTGAGTCACATCCTGCTTTCCCCCACTTGTGCCCTTATCAGTGTACCCCGCAAATCGCCCCTGCCTGACCTGAGCCAAGACTTTCTCGAAAGATACCGCAAAAGACGTATCCAAAATAAATTTAAAAGAATTGCCATTTTTAAGGTTTCAAGCTCTTGCGAAGCTTCTTTGGCTACCCAGTCGCTTGTCTATCTAAACATCGACTTTTGGTTTTCACAACCGCCCTGGTGATACCCATCGTTCCCATTTCGAGGCGCAAAAATATACCGAAACATGACTCTCCTAGCCGCCACATGCGCCGAAGAGCCCCACACGCCCATGGTCGACGTACCTCACCGATGTGCCGATGTAGGTGATCTAAAAGTTGAGATACCATGCTTGCTCGTGGACTGTTTTGACTACGTACTCGAAAATGGTTTGGTTGAAGGCATTTTTCGTGTCAGCGGCTCAATCAAACGGATGCGAGACGTGACATCCGATTATGCAACATACAAGGAGTGGCTCGAGCTGCTGGCACCGTCGCCACACGATGTTTCTGGCGTGGCAAAGAAGTTCACAAGGGATTATCTTCACAGCATAGGCGGTCTATTTCCGCCCTCAGTATTGGCCTCGCTCCGAACCCGTTTCGTCTCTCAAGCGCGAAAAAGTAGCGTCTTGAGCTCGGAGTCGTATCGCAGCGTATCGACTTCGTTTAGTTCTGGCTTGCAGTCTGTGTCGGAGGAAACGGCCGACACAGAGTATGCCAACCCCAAGTCAATTTCGGACAAGCTCGACTCTCTCGTGACAATTCTTGTGGAAAAAAACTCTGCGCGGAAAAATGCACTTTTTGTGTACTACTTATCGGTGTTGACGTGTGTTTCTGCTCGTCAGGAAGACACGCGCATGCCAAACGCTAACTTGGCAATAGTATTTCAGCAGTATCTCTTGGAGACTTGTGTCGTGGAAGAGCTCCAGCTGTATCAGTCGCTACTAGAGTTTTTGTTGGACAATTTCGACGCGTTTGCCGCAAAATACCGCTCTACGTTGGCTCTCTGTGGCGGTATGCAGGACGATACCGTGAAGAGCACGCCCATGTTGTTATCTGAATCGCTTTCGACTCTGCCTCTTACAGAATACTCGCTGAATCAGTCGCAACCCAAATCTCTGTTTTTACCCACTTTTGATGGCCGCAGGCGGCTGTCAATCTCACAAAAGTTAAGCACGCTTTGGGACGCATACTCTTCGCCCACAACCCGCTCGAAACGGTTCTCGTTCATGTCGCGCGGCTCCCGATCATCTGACAGGCTTCCACTTTCTCTGGAAAACCTTTGTGAACAACCCTCAACCGTTGACGGGGACCGTGCGAATGCGCAGTCTTCGACTGATGACCCCTACCACGATCTGCATGTTCATATTGCCCAATCAGGCACTCGAGAAACATCACGAGAATCATCAATAGGCAGTCTTGAGGGAATATTGGTCTCCCGGTCACACAGTAAACGGACAAGTTCATTGGGCTTTCGAAAAGAGAAAGGGGTCCTCGATGTTCCTGACATCGCAGTTCTCACGCCGCATCCACTCCCGACAGCTTGTGCTACGGTTATGAACAACTTTTCTGCAGAAAGTATGGTGCTCGAGAGCAGCCAGCCCTCGTTTTCCGTGCCTTGCAAACGTCAATCCATCAGTAGAAGATTCTCACTATGGTTGCGTAAGAAGTAACCCCGTTTTCTTCTGGATGAGTCACGCACCCTTTTCTTGGATCAGCGCACGCAAAAGAGGAAAAGGGCGGACAATAACGAATGGACCTTTCACGATTTCAGTTCTCTGCTTGTTTCATGAAGCATTCATGGGTACCGAGGAAGCAAGACAAGATCGCTTGGTGCGTATGTCGAACACTTACTCAGGCATGCCCTGGCTTGTTTCAAGTCTTTATACCCAAATTTACGTAGGTTTTGTTATTTTGAGGCAGCATTCTCTGAATTGATACGAAATGTGTATGCCAAGATGAAATCACTCATCCAAATTTGGTGGTTCTCCGTAATTTGGCTTTGCTTTCATCCAGCAAATGTCTTGAAAGTTTGGTTTCGTGATTCACTAAAATAGAATATATTCTCCTATAAAAGTTATGTAAGAACACCACAGCAGCCACTGGCATGATTCGTGCGTGAAATCTGTTGCCCGACGTGTTTCACTAGACATTCCACACATGGTAGAGTTGTTGGACTTGAAAACACAGACCTCTACTTGAAAGGCATAAGTCAAGGTCAATCTTCAATGCAGCCTGTAACTGACATTCTCAAAAGGACTTCAAAATATATGTCTATCCTATATTCATGAAAACAAGTAGAATTCACCAGTGTGGGTCTCAAAATAGCAGATCCGCAGGCAGCAAAACATTCCGAGGTCAAGGAAAGGCTTTGGGCATAAATTGAGCTTAGGTTTCCAAAAAAAAAAAATATTAGAAAAAATAGTCGTAAAAAAGGGATAAATAAAGGGATAAATAAATACAAAAATAAACATACACTTACGCGGATTTGCCGGTTGTAGATGTTCCCGGAAAATTGGCGTTGAGTTGCGCAATGGCTAGCTCCAGCAACCTTTCCACGATTTTCCGCTCTTGCTTATAACGCATGGCCCTTTCGTTCTTAGGCTCCGCAGAAAGATCAAAGGAAGTTGAAGTATACACGTTTTTGGCGAGTGTCATCAAATGGCTTCTTATATCAGCCCGCATTTTCTTACCTGCTAAGATATCTTGCAATGTTCTCTTGAGTTCTGCCTGTGCCCTTTCATCCTCGACCATTTTCTGACTTCTCAAGACTTCCCTGTCAACAGGGCCCCAAAGCGTTTTGAGTGCGTTTTTGGCATATTCATAAACTGGTTTCTTATAAGATTGAATGTTATCCAGAATACTCGTAGCGTTGAACCACGAAAGCGGGTTAGGCACCATTTCTTGCAACCGCGCCAACATCCCTGGTGAGTTTTCCACCTTCGGATACACCTTTTCTTGTTTCGATGAAGCGTCCATTTTTGGCTTCGAGAACACTTCCTCGTCCTCTTCTGGAAAAAGAAAATCATCCAACTTATGCTCGTTATAATTCACGCTTCTATGTGCCCCAAAGTCTGCGTCTCTTTTCTCAAACGACAAATAGGCGTTATCATCGCGGAGATAGTCAACTAAAGAATGCAACTTGCTGTTGTCGTGGGCTTTTTCGACTGGAAATCCGATAACGGAGGTACATGTAATAGCGGCGATTTGAAGTAAGGTCAAGAAAATCATTTCGAATACAGTGAAAAAAAAATTACAATTAGTTTTTAGTAGGCGAGTTCTTGCTTATATATATAAAAATTTTGCGCAATGTTTTCTTGTGGCGGGCACAATAATGAGAACATGAAATTGCATGATTTGAACTTTGGCTCAAAAGTGCTTATTGTAAAGCCTTGTTCTAAAGAGGATACCGGATAGGCTGCAATGAACAATGAGTTGATATTCTTGGTAGCTCGCTGATTTCCGAGTGCTGCGGATTGAACCGGAACAATGGACCCCAAGACTGTCTATTCCGTCTTTGTCAAATTTTCTTGGTGCTTCGTGGAATTGTTTTGGTCAAAAAAGTGTTTTGGCCACGCTTGTTTCAAAATTGTCCACAATATACTTTAGTGATGATGACTTGTCGAAATGGCAAATGATGCAATTTCCTGGTGAATGCGGCTCCCAGAAATCAGGTCATCCGCATGCAACCGGTTGTGTTGTTTCACAGCCTACAGCTTCGTGAGCGGGAGTGCTAAGCAAAGAGCATTATTATTGAAACCAAGAGGAAAGAGTACTCAAAGCCATTTCACGCCAGATTATATCAAAAAAAAAAAACAGAAATGGTCCCGCTGGATGCGATTTTGGTTGTGTTTTGACCAGAAATCATCGAAAAAAACATGCAGATTTCCCCGTATTTCAGAGTTCAAATACGCAGCCGCGTGCGCGATGATCGATTCTACATCTTCAATGAAGCCTTACCACAACGAGAACAAAACACTACACACAAAATCCGCCTTAAGTCACTTTGATAAAAAGCCTTTCGCTTCAGCGTTTTCTTTATTTTAATATCGTTCATCCAATGATACTACCATTTGAAATTTTAGCCACCCATAAGATTGTTGGGTTCCCCGACGGGAATATTTTCAGCTGGTGTTCGCAAATGGATCTTTTGGCGATATCCATGAACCAAACATCGATCTGGGTATTCCGCCTAGATGGTGAACGAGTATATGCAATAAATAATCGTGCAAAAATTCTCCATCTTCAATGGAGTCATAGCGGAAAATTCTTTGCTTTGTCAGGCACAGATCATCAAATTAAGGTATACGATTCCAATAACGGTAAATTAGTGAATTCTTTCGCTACGAGTGCAGACTCGCCCATCACGCTCGTGAGCTGGACATCTATAAATATACCTCACGCAATTTCTCCCGATAACAAACCGGCGGCCTTTCAGGATCTTTTTAAAATTGATGTTTTGGACGATATGCCGAAACTAGCAAATGAAATCGACTGCTCTACAGACGCGTCCGGCATTGCAAACACTGAGCCCGAGACGCCCTATGAATCGGCACTGGTGACCAATACCACTGAAAATGATGCTACCATGGACTACCTTCTTGTGGCCAGTGACGATTCTCACGTTTCGGTAACATTTAACAACTTGTTTACGGTATCTGGCATAAACCTTCCAGGAACTTATTCAAAGCTCCTTAAACACACAGTGGAAAACGATTTCTTTCTGCAGTCATTCCTTGTACAAGACTCTAGCGCTCAACTTCATCTACAAGACTTGCAGATCAATGTAATTGAGCCAAGAAATCGGAGCTTTTTATTTGACAGCATACGCTGGGCATCGCAGGTAATCTCCATCACAAACCATATCAGCGATCAGCTCAGTGTATTACAAACTGAGGCAAAAGAGTTTCTCTCCCTCTATGATCGTTATATCTCTAACTATAAGGACGCGCTATTTGAAGGTGTGGACACGACCAAGACCCCGCTGCCGGCCATTTTGGAAGAGGGGATCGTGGCAGACCTCGGGAGCATGCTCCTAACGGGACTAGTTCCGCTGAAAACAACAGACTTTTGGCTCAATCAATTTGGTGAGAGAGGTCTAATGAGACTATCTGCTCTGGGGAATAATGTCTATGACAATGTACGGAAAGTCATGTTCACGCAACTCATTATGGGCCTGGAAAAGCTAATTGTTCTTCTCAGCCACCTCGAAAGCTTGTCCAAATCAGCCGATGTGATGCAGGAAGACAATTACGGCGTCACGTTGACGTATATACAAAAAGCCGTGCTGCTCACACAAAGTTTGGTCAAAAAGATATACGACTTTATCTGGAAACTAAATGACGAGCACGAGTACTTCAACCAATTTCTAAATTGGGCGAAAATTGAGATTCTCGAAAAGCTATCTAAAGAAAATTCAGACCCAGACGTCTTTTTCGCAGAGAACCCCACCATGGAATTTAAAACGTCACTGATTATGGAATATTTCAGTGAGTTTTTGTTTCACTCCGTGCTTATGCGAGACCTCGATTTAGACGGATCGGGTCACGAGATGTTGGTCAAGAAAAACAATCCCGATATGTCGATAAAAGCATATATCCACGAACTCCAGATCCTGCTCAGATCTTTGCTCTCCGACATAGAGTCTTCTTTTGTACTGAAGATCTGTTTCAATGCGTCTAAACCTCTATTCACCTCCACTGACGGATCGCATATTGACCTGCAAAGATTCCACGCCCGAAAGCTAATTTCCGCAGTGCAAGATAATAAGCTATGTGTTGTCACTACTGGAGATGAGGTCTCTCGCAAGAAAATCAGTTTCCCTCGCAAAATCATCTCCCACAAGCTCGTGAGCTCCAACACCGTCCTTGTCTTATATGAAGTGGACGAGAATACGCGAAAAGTCGATTTGGTGGTATTTGATGATGCAGAGGTGATTGCAGATTCGGCAAATTCCCAAATTTTGAAGTCACTTGAATTCGGCCCCAGCAGTGCCTTGAAAAAGCCTGCGTATATGACGGTCAACAGCATTGAAAATAAAGAACCCAAAATGGCGTTGATCTTGGACGAGTCTAAGAAAGACTACATCATCATTCGCATCTAATCATAGATGTTTCTCATTGGACTCATAACATAATCTCCATTATCATCAACGAAAAACTGACGTACCACAAACGAGCGATAGTAGAATAAAATGTTGCGTTCGTTCGGGATTAATTGTTTGTGACGCACGTATTTCTGTATGCCCGGAGATAGTTCGCGTTCTTCTTTGGCCCGCTTGCGCAACATGAACCGGAAAAAAGCGGGATTGATTCTTTGACGCGACTCTTCTTTGGATGTGACAAAGTCGATTAAATAGAGCAAGTTGTCTTTTGCAAGGGGCCTGAACGCGTCCACGAGATACTTCGCGTAATTGACTTTTGCTTTGAGCTCGGCCTCCATGGTGGCTATGCTGGGAGGAAGACCATATCGGTTGGGCTTGTAGCATACATCCAACATAGAAATTTGCGTGTCCAGCAAGTGTTTCGCGTTTTTTGAGAGAAACTTGTGGAAACGCTGGACTTTTTCTACCAACTGTGATTGCGAGGTTTCGTTAGTCTCGGAACCCAGCCTGATTAGTGGTTTAAGCGTGCCAAAAAATTCTGTTCTCGGAATTCCCAACGCTTTCACAAACAGAAAGTCTGTCACAGGCTGCATTTTCGCGAGCGCTACATGATAAGCCTTGGCGTTTTTTGGCTCGGCAAACTCGTCGATGAGATGTACTTGAGGCCACGTTTCTTTGAAGGCACTATACCGAGTGTGCCGAAGTTGATCCACCCATCGGGGCCGAGGCTCGAGGTCTCGGTAAATCAAATTTAGAAGCTGGTCGAAATCTTTATATTTCTCGTCGACGAGAATACTGTCGAAAACAGACACAACCCTGTCATAAAGCTTTCGATTGACAACAGAAAATGTTGGCACGACTTTTTCCTGGGTGAAGTGCAACCTAAGCTTCTGCTTGGCGATGCCGAGGCTGCCTTGGTCAAGCGGTAGTCGGGCCACTCGGCGATACAACGCCTTATAATAGTGAAGGAACATCAAATGGACAATTCGGCGCGATCACCGAGAAAGTTTTTTCGGGTTTCAATTTTTTATAAAAAAAAAGAAAACAATCAAGACCTTCGACCTTATTTCTATTTTACAACTCTGGCTTCAGATGCCCCCGCGATGAGGCCTTAGCCCGCGACACGTACGCATGCCGGCGCGCGCGCGCTCACTGCATAAGCAGGTTTCTATTCCAGGGTTCCATATCGGCACACCTGCCAAAGAACAACCCCATCCAAATCTATAAACACACCCCAACTTAAAATGGCATTGGCGGAAACCGTTTTTCGAAAGGTACACAAGCTCGGGCTCGTGCCCAAAATCATTGCAAAGCTCCCTGTGGCTTCTCTCATGTTGGCTGTTATCAGCGTTTGCTGGCTCTTAATCTTGCCCATGGACGGCCAGTTCCGCCACACATACATCTCGGAAAACGCGTTGATGCCGGGCCAAGTCAACCTGTATTTCCGCGAGACCGAGTGGAACCATGTGCGCGGGTTTCGTGACGAGGTAGCGAAGTGGGACTTCGAAAGCGTGTCTAGGTATAATCCACAACTTGAAGGCTGGCTAAGTGACTTTGGCCTAAAGGTATCTCATCATCACGACCCGCAAACAAACTTGTCCACGATGTACGCGCTGATGTACGCGCCTCGTGGTGACAATACAGAGGCCATGGTGTTGGTGGCGCCGTATTTCACATCGGACGGACAGAAGAACGTCGGAGCAATGGCATTGGCACCAGCATTGGCTCGCTACTTCGCGCGCATGTCGATTTGGTCGAAGAACATCATTGTAGTCTTCCCGCATAACGGGCATACCGCGCTCCGGCGCTGGGTCGACGCCTACCATACAACCTTGGATGTCACTGCGGGGTCTCTAGAGGCCGCCATTGTGATGGAATATCCCTCCGAGAGCGACAACTTCAGCTTCATGGAAATCATTTATGAGGGGCTCAACGGGCAGTTGCCTAACTTGGACTTGCTCAATGTTGCCACGACAATTGCCAGGCACGAGAACATGCAGGTCAGTGTGCAGGGCACAGCGCCGCAGAACCTCGATAGAAAGGACTATTGGACGCGGCTCGAAGTGTTGGCACGTGGTATATTGAAGTTGGCCGTGACGGGTGTCAACGGCAAGCTGCACGGGTGTGAGGCCTTCTCGGGCTGGCAAATCCAAGCCCTCACCATAAAAGCCGTTGGCACCAATGGGCCCGATATCACCCAATTTGGGCGCATTGTGGACTCTTCATTCCGGTCCGTAAACAACTTGCTTGAAAAGTTTCACCAATCATTCTTTTTCTACTTGTTGCTCTCGCCAACCCACTTTGTGTCGATCGGCACGTACTTGCCCTCCGCAGCAGTCATTGCCTCGCTGTTTGTCGTCAGTTCAATTTATGCGATCGCTAGGGGTGTTTCCGCTGCTGAATTTGTTACCAGTATTGGCACTGTACTTGCGCTTTTTGTTGGCATCGAGGCGATCTGCCTTTTGGGCGCAATCTCGCTTCAGCATATAGCCATATTCGGAACTGAGTCAAGTGGGACTTTCTATTTCATAACGGTTGCATTGATGTTGTTTACCTTGCTCTCATCAATGGGAATTTTTGCTGTCAAGGCCCCACGTTTCTCCAGGCCAACCTCGTTTTTGCTTTTGGCATTCGCGCTCTATTTCATTGCCATGCTCATTGTGACACTCCTTATAGTTCATTTTGCCTTGGCATTCTGCATGGGCATAAGTGCGTTCCCCCTCACATTGGTCCAAGATCTGATCACGAAAACATACGGTAATAGGCTCGCTTCAATGAAAGCCAAAGTGAAGGTTGTTCTGTGTCTTATCGCGTCCTCGCCTGTCACGATGATTGTGCTCTTGGGCTACATTTTAGATGGTGGTAAAACCGAGGGAGTCTTGGGCCTTGTACAGGGCCTTCTTTCATCTTGGCATGAGATGCAGAGCTGGACGTGGTTTGTAGTCGCCCTAGGCTGGCTCCCAGCCTGGATTTCAGTTGCTATGGCATGTGCTTTTGGGAATTTCTCCTCTTTGGAGAAGGAAAAAAAAGAGTAACACTCCAATAAAAATTCGATGGCATTGTGTGTTTGTATACTCCACTATATTTTATATTCCTTGACAAACTCTTCGTGGAACTTCTCCCACTTATCAATCCAGTCAGTGCCCGGTGGTAAAAACGTCGTTCTGACGTGGTGCGTTCCCGGAACCTGGCCAAAGCCTGATCCCGGCACACAGCATATTCCAGTGTTTTCCAAAAGTTCGGAGCAGTAAAACTCATCCACAGTCAAGTCATCCGCTTCGCACTTCTCAAATAACCGCGGGTATGTCGACTCTTTGAAGTTGATGCTGGGGAAGAGGTACATGGCACCTTGGGGCTTGTTGCACTCCATATCGGTCATCTTGATGAAAGCTTCGTGTAAACGTATGGCTCTCTCTTCCAAAGCCTCGTGAATCTTGGAAATCTCCCTGTGGTAGAGATCGTATGAGGGAGAGCCGTTTTGGGGTGGGTTGATCATCAACTCAACCAACGCTTGGCCCGTAACAACAGGACATAAGTTTATGCAAGCCAACTTGAAAATGACATCTTGTACCTCCTTAGAAAAGCCAACCAACTCCATGTATCCGCCTCTCTGGCCACACTCGCCGCTGACACCCTTCGAGGTGGAGTGTAACGAGACAAGCTGGACATTTTTGTACTGTTCAGGATCTTTTTCGAGATATTTCGCCAACACTTTCTTGGCAGAGACAAACTCGCCGTGAAACACATTTTCCTGGTAAACCTCGTCAGCAATAAGCACCAAACCGTGCTCAGCCGCGATGTCAATGAGTTCAGCGATATCGCGTTCCAGAAGAATTGCCCCGGTGGGGTTGCCTGGGTTTATAATGACTAAGCTTTTGACGTTCACTCCCATGTCCGTATTCTCTTTGATCAAGCGGCGAATTTGTTTTGGGTCTATGGACCAAGCATTGGCCTCATCCAAGAAATAGCCGATAGGTGTAGCATTATTCAAAGCGATCGATGCAGTGTAAAGTGGGTACTGAGGAATAGGGATCAAAAACCCCAGGCTGACGTCCTGGGACAACATCTGGATCAAGTACAGAACCGCCTCAGAAGCACCGCCAGTCAAAAAAATATTGTCCGCATTGGCAGGGTAGCCGTCACGCTTCGCAATAAAGTTTGCAACACTTTCTCTCACTACCTTGTCACCTTGCGACTGCGAATAGGCGCCAACAGAGCCAAGACTCTTCAAAAGTTTCGAAGCTCGTTCAATTACGTCGGCGGGATATAAAGCGTTCCGCGTCGTCTCGTCCAATTTTTGCAACTTGTCAATGAGTACGGGGTACTGCAAAAGCGAAAGTGTCTGTCGGTACCATGAAAGTGGGGTCTGGTCTAATTGTTGAGGATTGCCAATGTTGGCGCTCACAATCTCATCAAACGGCAATTTATTGTTGTGTTTGATTTCCTGGCGTAGCTCGTCAGCACGAATCGGAATTTTCCCCCTAACAGCATATTTCGCTTCGATTGTAGACTGATTCAAATCTGATGTTGTAAGCTTCGGCGCGGCAGCAAATGTCGAATGAAATCTGCGGCGTAGAACATGTGATATCTTGGGTAAGCGTAGCATTTGAAACATGAATAATATCTGTATAGAATAGTAACAGACTTGGAGTCAAAAAAATGGGTATTGTGAATGAAGATTGTGCTATGGAGTGATAAGTTGCGCTTGTCTTGCGAGTTGATGACTCTAAATCACAAGGACTGTATATAAACCGCGGAGTTTTTCTGCAGGGGGCACGGCGAGATAAGAAACTGCCGACCGGAGATTCCCGAAGTGTACAAGAGCGGGTCGATATGATTCTTTTAGAATTAAAAATGTGTGATAGAATGCAAGCAATTTGTCTTTGAGTGTAAATCCAATACATAACTATCCGTATTATCTCATGATACCCTTGAGTTACATAGGGCCCGCTAAACGGGGCCTCTGTGCAGGCGTGTCTTCTGCTGTGCCGAGTGAGTGAGTGCGTGCAAATATGGCAACATGAAAGGCAGCAGTGTTGCCGTAGAGAAGTTTTTCGCGCACTTTTAGTCATTGAGCAGGTTTTTTTTTTTTTTTTTTTT
>JAKTUB010000026.1:23100-36169 GCA_030556465.1 Metschnikowia picachoensis
CAAAAATCCCGTTTATTCTTTTTTATTTTGGCTTTTTATTCTATGACTCTATTAAAACGGCGCACCAGTGGGCTTCTCCTGAAAGAGCTAATCTGGGTGGATCGGGGCAACTGGGCGATGCCCATGTACCGGCCGCGGCGCAAGCGAGATGATCTGTGTAGGAAAGGTTGCAATGTTGGATTAAATGGGGGTATAATCGTCGGGACATTTAAATGCGAAAATTCCTTGGGCAAGATAAGGATTGGAATAAGCAGATAAAGAAAAATATCTTCGTTTGCTGTGACGCAGCAATATTTCAGCGTGGATGTGCTCGGTCTTTCCGTTCCTGTGTCCTCCACATGATTAGGTGAAGCACTCATATAAGTATAGTCTATGGACAAGCGAAAGACTGGCTGCGTAGTAGATACGAGAAACCGAGTTGAAATCCACTGGACTACCCTTTTCGAAGACTTGTACCCAATTGCAGGATGTAGTGTGTTTTTATTACTCCAGTTTTGCCAAAGACACCTGATCCTTATAAGCAGGCCTTACTGTATAGGGCACGTCAAGTCAGATCATCCCTTTTGCTTAATCATCCGGTATGTTTTTTCTTTTTTTTTTTCTTTGTTTCTCATTATGGATGAAAGCTTTATATCATGAAACGTTGTATTACCAAACGGGACCAGTTATTCGATAATTTCGGTTGGCCTTTGAAGTTCACTAAACTTTGTCGTCACATCAGAAATGGCTTGAAACTCCAGGCTCTCAGGCAAGTAGCACATGAAAAAACTTCGGCCCTCGAATAGATTCGATTGTGAACTAATTTTGAATCATTCGTCTTTCAAAATCATCAATTTTATAGTCATAGGGTATTTCGACATACAGTGTCTATCTAAAAGCACGTATTCATACACAAAGTTTATGCTTTTACAGAATCTGTCAAAGGCCGCGACATGCATGCATCGAAACCAGAGGCATAAACATCGCACATATAGTACTCGAAATGTAGGGCCCAATACACCAGCTCTGCACGAAAAATAGGAACCCTGGAGATATCAAGCCTGCCTATTACACACATAGATTCTGCAACATTTCTCTCAATACAAGTATCAGGAATGACCACTCAGACGGGTAGAGGGTACAGGCGAAGAGCTGCACCTGAGGCTTATGAAGACGAGGTTGAAGAATTGGAAAAAGCACCACAAGCCAGTAATTCTGTTGATATGAGTCATGAGCAAGACGAGGTGCCAGCTGAAAATCCAACGACAACGTCTACCGAGTGTAAACCATCAGAATCTCGTGTACCATCTCAACAGGCCACTAAATCGCAGATTCTGCCCGAGGAAAGAGTCAGACGTAGCTTTGAGTCACAGGTGAGAAAACTCACGGCTGACGTGAAATGGCTCAGTGGAAAAACTGACCTCACACCGCGCCAAGCAACAGAATTGCGTGAAAAAAGCGAGCTTCTACGGGATATAAATATTCCCGAACCCGAACAGCATTATGAGCGCCCAGATATGTATGCTTCCGATGGTTATGTTGACCGTAAAAGAAAGCGATATCTCTTAAAGCCGCTGGGCGAAGCCAGTTCTGAAGTAAATGAAAAGAAATCGCGGTATGATAACCAGTGGGAGCTAGAACAGATGAAAAAAGCCAATGAGATCGTCTCGTTGAACCCCGATCAGATCCAGCTCCCCGACCAGCCAGAGTATGAATTCGTGTTTGATGAGGCGCAGTTCGTTGATTTCTCAGAAGAAGCCGAGCTTGCGGGTGAAGAAGGTGAAGACATAAGGCCTCCTTCTAGATATGCAGATATTCAAGAAGTGAGGAGATCGCTCCCCGCATACCGCTTCAGACAGCGCTTTCTTGACGCCATGAGCCAATCGCAAGTTTTGATTGTGGTTGGCGAAACCGGCTCAGGAAAAACCACTCAACTTCCACAGTACCTATACGAGGACGGATACGTTACGCTGACCGGAAAGCTACTCAAGATCGGGTGCACGCAGCCGCGTCGAGTTGCCGCTACTTCTGTAGCGCAGCGTGTGGCGGACGAAGTTGGGTGTCCATTAGGCCAAGAGGTTGGTTACAGCGTCAGGTTCGAGAACAAACTGTCGAAAAACACTGCCATCAAATATCTCACTGACGGTATGTTACTACGTGAATTTTTGACTGACCCACTTCTTTCAAGTTACTCGGCTCTCATGATTGATGAGGCCCACGAACGTACTGTATCGACAGAGATCGTGCTTTCGTTGCTTAAAGACGTGATCAAGGAACGCAAAGATCTCAAATTGATTGTGGCTTCTGCTACAATAAACGCGCAAAAGTTCGCCGATTATTTCAATGGTGCTGAGATCTTTACCATTCCGGGCAGAAGGTTCCCTGTTGACATATGTTACACGAAAAATCCCGAGGCTAACTACATCCAGGCCGCAATTACTACGGTGTTTCAAATTCATACCAAACATGACACACCGGGCGATATCTTGGTGTTTTTAACTGGGCAGGAGGAAATCGAGACAATGGCAGATACTCTCAACGATGCTTGTGATAAACTCGGCAGTCTGATTAAACCATTGATTGTGGCGCCAATATATGCCAATTTGCCACCCGCACAGCAAGCTAGGATCTTTGAACCGACTCCGCCTAATGCGAGGAAAGTCGTGCTTGCCACAAATATTGCCGAAACGTCGATTACCATAAATGGAATCAGCTATGTGATTGACCCGGGATATGTCAAGGAAAACGTGTTCAACCCCGCCACGGGTATGGAGAGTTTGGTGGTCGTGCCATGCTCGAGAGCCTCGGCTGATCAGAGAGCAGGTAGAGCAGGCAGAGTCGGGCCAGGCAAGTGCTACCGGCTCTATACAAAATGGTCTTTCCAAAATGAGCTCCAGGCAAATCCTACACCGGAGATTTTGCGTGTCAATCTATGTGGTGTGGTTCTCCTTCTCCTTTCCATGGGAATTAATGATTTGGTGAACTTCGATTTTATGGATCCTCCTAGCAAGGAAACATTGATGAAGGCGTTGGAGTTACTATATGCGCTCGGGGCAATGAATGCCAAAGGACAGCTCACGAAAACAGGACGCAAGATGGCAGAGTTTCCCATTGATCCAATGTTCTGCAAGGCATTACTCGCCAGTTCTGAAAACGGTGTGCCGCATGATGTGTTAAACATCATTTCCATGCTTTCGGAATCCTCAAGTCTATTTTACAGACCAAAAGACAAGAAAGAACTCGCAGATAAGCGCAAACAGGCATTCAGCCACCCCGCCGGTGACCACCTCACTCTTCTCAACATCTGGAGGCAATGGAAAGACTCGGGATTCTCAAATATTTGGTGCGAGGACAATTTTTTGCAGTACCGAACACTCAAGCGAACACGTGAAATTCGTCAACAATTGGAGGGGCTCTGCAGAAAAGTAGGGATCAATTTGGAAGAAGCTGCACAGGATCAAAGCCAAGTTGATGAAGAAAAGATACAAAAATCCTTACTCAGTGGATTCTTTCCCAATCTTGCCAGACTTTCGAAACTAGGAAACAACTACGTGCTGTTGAAGCGCAAACACCCTGTTTATATACATCCTTCGTCGGGCTTGATCCTGGTGAAACCGCCCCCGAAACTTGTGCTTTACCACGAATTGGTGTTGACCAGCAAGGAATACATGAGAAATTGCATGCGGATCGAGGAAAAATGGGTGGATGAAGTGGCCAGGCACTACTACAGCGAAAAGGATTTGGGCGAGCTTAATCCCAAGCGGCCCGAAAGTAGAGCGTGAATGAAATGGCCAGATACTAGTGTCATGACTGTCATCATTTGAAGAACGCTGGTTAGCTCTTTCCCCATCAACAAAGTGCTGACCTTACAAGCCCATTTGAAACGTGAACTAAGTGAAAAAAAAACACCATGACTGGTAATTACAGTCTAAATCAGCCTCTAGTTATTCGAAATCCATGAGTTAGTGTGAGTCTCCCACCCTCTTTTTTTTTTTTTTTTTTTTTATATTTTTATTTTTTTTTCTCGTCGGTCATGTATTGTACAATATATAGAGGCATGCAATAAACCGGACATAGAAGACCGGCAAGGCGAAGCCTGATAACCCAGCCAACAGGAAAATGGCGAGCTTACACCCATACATACGGTACACCTTTCCTCAAGTAAGAGAGAATTACCCCCTTATTTTTTACCCCATCATTTCTAAGAAATGCAATGTGCATTACCTGCAGGTCGGCCCCAAACAAACCAGATTACGCGGACGACGCGATTGAGGGATTAAGGGCCAACGCGGTCCAGGCTCAAGCGAAGGTCGGCCCGAGACGCGACTTATCGGAGGCCTCCTATTTTCGGCCCAGAAACAAGGAATAGGCCACACGAGCAATTGCACGCCCAATTTTCGGGTTGACGTAAAAAAAAAAAACAGGGGGCTTCAGTGTCAATCTTGAATTAATTTGTTTCGTTATTGGCAGAAAACCTTTGACTCTCCAAAATGGAGAAGGATTCTGGGTTGCTTCCTTTTGCCTACACTTCTCACACGGCCAATGAGCGGAGCGCCCTCAGCACAGCTCCACGTGAAAAACATATCATTGATGAAAATGCCAGAAGCATGTACCACACAAGGATAAGCAGCCCTGGCGGGGGCACCAAGCCGGTTGCAAGAACAAAAGGGCCAACTTTGCTGGTGGTACCTTCGATCAAAAGAAAAATGGGCGAGAGTTTCTATGAAAACGAAGATAAAAAACGCCAGGACATAAATGACGATGCTGAATCGATACTTGCAACGTTTAATCCTGACACAGAAATTTTTGCCGTTGGTTCTGTATCGGCACCAATTGTGGATTCTGATGTGTCAACGGATGTGACCGAGCCTGACGATTTCGATGGGATCCCAGTCCCGTTTGTTGGATCGGGAACGCACAATCTTCCCAGCTCGCCGCCTCAGTCCATGCACCCTTCAGAGTACGACGTATCTATTCTCGACTACCCTGTACCTGCGTCTCCTGTCAACCGTCGGCGCTACATTTCGCTAAATACGTCTCCTGTGAGACCTGCACGAATAGTGCACCAAACTTCCGAGCCAGATTTTGGCATTGACTCATTCAATCGATTTAAGGGGTCTTTTCACGGTCAGTGTCCGTCTACTGATACCGACGCCATGATTGAGCCCGTCACGGTATCAGCAAACGCGCTGTACATCGTTGCTCGTGACATAATCCTCAAGTCGTTTGAAGAGGTGCACACATGTATCAATCTTGAGAGTATGCACCTCGCGGAAATCCCTGACGAGATCAAGGACCTAAATAATTTGGTTATATTCAGCAACGGGCCGTCGCAAGTGCTGCGGCAGCTTTATCTCAAGGACAATCAGATCAAATTTCTCAATCCTAGTTTGTTTAAATTTACAAAACTCAATGTGTTAAGTTTGAGGCAAAACCAGATCCGCTACCTTCCGAACTCAATTGGAAAACTTTGCAATCTCACTGATTTGAACATCAGTATCAACAACTTAAAATACTTGCCCCCGCAAATTCTCGACCTACCCCACCTCACGACTTTCCGTGCGGGGCCTAACCCATATCTCCCCATACCAGATGACGCAGTAGAGGTTCCGTTTGCAAATAGTCGCTCAGCAAAAGTCATGAAATGGGTCTCGCCAGTTCGTCTTCTACAAGAAAGAAGAAGCATGCCGTCTTTGAAAGCAATTTGCTTGGATTTTGTCGGCAAATATGATGTCACGTATAGCGAGACCAAACGCTGGAAGAAGACGATACCCAAGCATTTACAGCCACTTATCGCGCAGGCAATATCTAAGGGCAAGTTCTTGGAGAAGTGTAATAACTGTGACATGATAGTTGTTGAACCCTACGCCGAAGTGGTCGAGTGGTGGGATATTCTTCAGAACATAGACGTGCCGCTCAAACGTAAGTTCTGTTCCGGGATATGTCTACTGAAATACCAGAAGGGTAACAAATATGCAATTTTAGCAAGTTCGTAAGGTCTAAAAAGCGCATCGTTGTCAAATAGATATACCAAGTAGCACCTGATAGCAATATATTCATAGCAAAATCATTCAACTAGATTCTCTTCACGTAGGCACCGGGAAAAAACCCCTGTTTGTCCCGCAACAGCCCGGTCCACCAATCGCCATCACAGCTTAGGATTTTGATCACATCGCCTTCCTCGAACCCCAAATCGGTGTCGATATTCAGGGTAAAGTTGAACAAGGCACGACACTGGCCGAAAACATTGTCCAGCTCGGTTTCGCCGCTACGTGCTGTACTTGGCCGTTTGATCTCCTGCTTACTGGTCATAGAAGGGGCTTTGCGACGTTTACCACTCCTTTCCGATCTTGATTGCAGGCCATTTTCATGGAGCACAACACTCATATTGTCGTGTTGCCCGCGGAGAGAACTTCTTGAAGTGTTTATTCTGAAAAGCGGCAACGGCGTCACAGACGCGTTCTCGTCAAGATCCTGTGAAACCGTCAAAAGGTTGGATTGTACCTGGTATGCTGCCGTCAACTGCACAAAGAATAAAAACTGCATCAACGGCTCAATGAATGTGCGCACAAGCATGAAAAAACTGGGAAGCTCCATTTTCAACGCGGTGTTGTGGTCGTCGTATATTCTTCTGAGCTCCACCAACTTTCTCTCTAACGAGTGATATTCCTGCTTTTGTTTGGCAGTGAACTCACTGGTCGTGCTGAGAATTGTCATGGCATCAAATTTGTCGTACACTCTATCAAACGACAATAATGCCTTGTCTCTAAGCGCTACGCGGTCCTGGACTTTGTCGATGTGACTCTGCAAAGTTTTCACACGCTCATCGATATTTTGTGGGATTGATCGAAGCGATTCTTTTAAACAGATTCGGATCTCCACCATTGCAGCAGCATAGCTCCTGGTTCGTTCCCAAAGTCCGGCTCTCTCGATGTTAGGATTCACCGTGGTCAGCTCAAGCCGCCCGGGACTGGACAACACCTGGACTGAATTGGCCACTCGGCGCGCACTTTCGATAACTTCGGTGGAAAGCGACATGTATTGTGCGTTCACTTTGATGATGTCGTGGCACGAGTTAGAAATCGCCTCTAATTCCTCCATAAGTTCCTCGAACTCCTCGTCGACTGTTTTGGTAGGCATGTGTACTGGTTTCTGCCAGTGCTCATGTACTCTAGAGTTGATTCTTTCCGTTTTGCTGCGCACGCGGTGTGAAGTGCTGGCGATTTTGCCAGCAATTGAGCCAAGCATGCTCGTACCGATATGTCCTCTGCGGTATTCCAGATGATCCATTCTGAAGATGATTTCAAGCTCGTGGGTTGTTTTTGCCCTTGCCTCTGGCTAAAAAGTTACTATTCTGGGTGCAAATGTTCGCGCGTATTGGGTGCAAAAAAAAGGAGAGTAAAATGGGGCGCACACTTTCTATGGATGGCCATGGTGGGACCCAGGCCACGCAGATATTTTTTCTGGCCTAGGCGATGATTCTTGACTCAGTGAGTTTGATGTATCATTGAGAGATGGCTGCAATGTTGATGTGAATTGAAGAGTCGAGATCTCGTTGATTAGCTCGGCTTTTTGTGGTATGTCTAGCCTAGACTCGTGCAATTCTACCATGAGAGTTGCAATGCGCTCTTCAAACAAATTTTCTAGGTTCGCAATGAGTTGGTCACCGAACAGCCGGTCCGTCGGAAGATTCAAATAAACTTTTTTTTGCAAGCACCGCACGATTTTTAGTTTGTCGATGACGCCATGAAAATACCTTGCCGTCTCCAAGTCGCTCTCCCCAATAAGCGCAGGCGGGCTCACAAGCAAAATTGCCGCGTAATAGAGCATCATGTGAATGTGCACAGGCACATACTTGAGATTGTTCAGGATATCCGGATCACTGAGCACCAAATTTAAAACAGTCTGAGCAGCATTCATGGCAATGTTGTAGCTGACTAATGCCTGGTCCTGTGTCACTAACGCGGCATTTGTGACGAAATCATCCTCCTCATCACTATCGTTATCCTCGGAGTCAAGTTCTGGGGCTTCTGTCACGTGACCAGAATGTGTGTCCTGCACGGAGGTCTTATACTTCCTCCAGTTCGGTAACAATAGGCTCTCGCCAGCACGGTCTTCTTGTAATTGACGTATCACTGAGCTGTTGATGTGCATTTTTGCAAAGTTATAGTAAATGAGAGTAGATTTGGACAGCCACACCGTGCCGTTATTCATGGGCGCAAGAAGCACGGTCCAGGAAACCATCCATTTGTCTAGTTCAAGATTTGTCCGTGAGGGGATACCAAAACTTTGAGGCGCCAAAAGATCCCATGCATTCCCCTTAAATGATTCTCTGAGGGCGATATTATACTCCACCTGGGACACTAGTCGCAAATCGGTCATCTGTTCATAACTCTTGTGATTCCGTTCATGCATGGTTTTGGGGACTGTTTTCTGGCGTGTAGTATAATTGTTGTCCTCAATCTTCAAAGACTCCTCCTGAAGGAGCAGCTGACGTGGATTCTGAAGCGTGTAATCATCACTCGATACTAAGGCTTGTCTGTTTAAGGTCATGCTCTGTTGACCGTCCAAGATAAACAAAAGGTACCACAACTTTAGCCTATCCTGTTCATTAAGAGAAGTTTTGTTTTGCTCTCCGCGTAGGGGTCGATTTAAATTGAACTCTTTCGCGAGCTGAAGCGCTAGGCCAGTGAACATCTGTGAGTCTGAAAGCCAGAAACTGCACAACACCAATGATACAATGGTGTCGAACGCCTCTTGTTCCGTCCGAGGTCTGCTAGTAAATAACACGCTGGCGCATAGTTTGCGAAGATGTTCCTGCAAAAAGCTTTGTTTGATTGATATTTCAGGGTGTGGATAGTGCATCAGTGCAATAGTGCATATTGCACATACGAGGATGGGCGACGACTCCCAAACAACATCGACGGCGAATTTTTTTATTTCAAACCCAAATAGCTGCTGCGCGATGTTTTCGTCAAAAAACTTGAAGAGCATCTTTGCATCGTCGATTGTGATCACATTGTCTCGGAAATCATCTGGACCGTATCTCGCGCGTTTTAGCGTGTTGGACTCAACGGTAACGGACCCTCGTCTTTTCAGGCAAATCGTATTCTGAGCTTGTCCAGTTCTACCTGTATTATGTAGCCTTTCTCGATTGGACGAGTCTTGATTCATTCCAACTGGAGACACGGTTCCTGATGGTGTATTTTGATTGGCCCGAAGTGCACTGAGAATATCGTTGAATTTCGCATCCACTGAATTGAGCTTGTTCTCCATCGACGACCGCCACTCCAGCTCGGTTGTGCTCATAACAGTGCCGTTGTTTTCCGCGGTTTTGGGTTGCAATGGAACATGTGTAGTCCTCGGCGGGGCATTTGAAGGAGCCAACGCTGGCAATGTCGTAGGAATTGCATTCTGGCCGTTGTTTCTGGCTGATATTGGCGCCAGAAGTGTATTTCCGATATTGTATATGGAGTCTAGCGGCCGAGATCCGTTTTGCAGCGGGGCTCTAGGCCTTTCAAACGATTTATCCAACGACGTGTCCAACTGTGTGTTGCTGATCACAGGGAAATTCAAGGTGGGTAGCTTAATGACAAAATGACACGAGTGAGCGGTACCATACTTTAGACATCGCACGCACGGAAGTGAATTTTCATACTCGCACTTAACTTTTGCCTTTTTGCAGTTGCTGCATGGCTTAGTGCGATTTCCTTTAGCCATCTAGGCTGGCTTGTCATGGTGTAATCACATCGTTCATGCCCGTCTCTGGTTTGGTGGTTGACACCCGTACACCTCAAAAAAGGCCAAGATGAGTATTTTGGCGGAAGGTTAGCAAAGTCTCTTTTTTGCGTGATACAAAATGTCGTACTTTTCCGGAATATTTTGTGCAAAAATTAAAGGTGCTAGTATTGGAGTGCCAATACAATGTATCAGTTTCATTGCTGTTGCGGGTGAAATTATTGAATGTCAACGTATGTCATGATGCTTTCGCATTATGCATGCAAAAATCACGATTGTGGATGATTTGTTCGAAATGGCAAAAAAAAAGAGAAGAGAGATGAAGACTGGAGTCCTCACACAGCTTCAATTGATTGTTACTCAAAACTTAATTTTTCGAGAGAACACCTTTGAAAGAAACTTTTAGCCTGTAAAACTTTCAGACTTTATCGATATATGTATTCAAATATAGTTTTTTTTGGAGAGCTAGGTTAGCAATTCTGGCCCTCAATTCTTAGTCAGATGTATCAAGCAAAAAAAAAAAAAATTGAAGAATATTCCCCTTTTTACTTCGAGCCGGCGGCATCCCCAGACCGTCAGAGATATCAAAAAGTGATTTGATGTGGTTGGCGACACGGCAGTGACGCGTTGTCATCTTTGTCTAAGGCAGACCACCAAAGACAGCATACTAGAGCACATTTGAAATAAGTGCGAGACCACCAGCAGTTGGTGGCAACATATAGGGCCTAAGGGTCCAATGCACCTTAACTCCATGCTGGCGCCGGTCAACGCAACATTGGAAAACTTAAGAAAATTGAACTTGTTTGTGAAAACCGTCAAGAAGGTATACTCTCGAAGACGGCGCGAATCACCGGATGGGCTCACATTACTGACATTTCTGTTGCGAGAGTTGAAAGCGGCAGATTGCAACCTAATTATTTCTCAAACGCACCCAAGCCAAGATATCAACGCAAGGCAAGGCAGCGAAGCTGACTAGGGTTTTATATATATTCAGGTATAGTTTTGTGGAGAGCTAGGTAAGCAATTCTGGCACCCAGTCCTTAATCAGATGTATCAAGCAAAAAAATAAAAGGAAAAAGCAAGTAGATACACACTATAGTAGACACGCCTCGGCCAGCGAGCGAACCACCGCAGGAACCGCTGTACCCCGGATTTCGCGAAAGCCGGTGATTTGAGACTGGAGAGAACGCGAGCGACCAATGCTTCTGTCCTTCCGTTTTTCCTCTTTTTACCCAAAATGTCAATGAAGTCGAAGATAAAATCATTCTTTGGTACGTCCAGAGTGTATGCCGTTGTCGGTGCGTCGAATAATCCCTCAAAGTTTGGGTTCAAGATCTTATCTTGGTACGTGTCTCGCGAATTGCCTGTGATTCCTGTGAACCCAAAGGAACCTAAAATATTGGGACAAACCGTGGTCCCAGCTGTTTCAGAAATCTTGAAAGGAATTTCAAATAAGAAGGATGTATCGCATCACAAGCTTTCCGCTGCTGATGGTCTCAGTATTTCGTTTTTGACACCCCCTGAAATCACGCTACGCACGTTGAACGAGATTTCAGAGGTGCCGCATTACAAATCTTTGGTGAGAGGATTGTGGTTCTAGCCTGGAAGCTACGACAGCAAAGTGATTGAGAAAGCAGACGAAATCGGGCTAACCGAAATCGCAATCCAACAGGATGAGTGTATATTGATGAGAGGCGACGAAGGCCTCAACGCAGCCAATTTATAGCAAGGCAACACACTACAGTGCGAGGTGAATTTTGGGTGTTTCCAGCTTTGAAACTTATCGATGGTTTTTATGAAACGTTGTTGCTCATCTCAAAAACAGAAAATGAAGCGAGCTCGTGCAAAACCCCGCATATCACCTTCCAGCAGGTGAGACATGATAATCAGGCTTTTCAAGTCATCCTAGAACAGTATGAGTACACCGGCGTGATCATTTTACACATTACTTCTTTTTCTTAAAAGACGTTATTCTGAATCCTTGAAAGAAATGAGATCGTATATTCGCCACACTTTGTCACAAGAACCGCCATTTCTTCAGGTTTATTCCGCGGCATAATTATGTAGTAGCAAGTTGTAGTCTAGCCACAAGGAAGGACCACTTTTATAATGTATGTAGCAGCTGTACCATAGTACAACGCTGTTTTGAATAACACTTCCTCATCGCTCTACCTGAGTCTGATCGCAATCTTGCTGAAATTATATACATACACCGTAAACTCCGACGCCGGTTTGCAAGCTGGGTCCAGCCCTAGATTTGCTCCATAAGCTTCTTGATATACTGCGCCCACGTCTCATCGTCAGCCGCGGGCGGATTAGAAGCCAGCTGCGGGTCCACGGTAATTTCATACGGAAACGGACAAACATCAAGCGTCATGATCGGGGGAATGTGGTCTTTATGAGTGTTTGCAAGGTTCAAAATTTCATTTAGTGTAGCCTCAAAACTTAGCGCAGATAATCGCAATAGCCTCTCGGCTGGATTGACGGCGTTTGTGGGCCCAGAAGGTTGGTGTTCACTATACAGTAGCGGTAGGCAGTTAACGTTTATCGTCCACGACTCCCACACCGTTCTAGCGGGCTCCTCTTTCACGTGTCCGAACCAGCCCAGTTTCTTTTTCGATTTCGTGGCTTTCTGGGAAAACTGCACCACGATCTGGCCCACCGAGGGTTCTGTGTTATGAGTTGCCAGCGAGAAATCTCGTTTTATTAGCTGGTCGATTTTCTCATCAATTGCCGAGTCTATATCAGGTACCCCAACGATCATAGGGTAAGGAACATCTAGAAATTCGTTCGTCACGGGTACCACAGGGCCAAATAGCCGATGGAAGAAGATCGTCCAGAGAATGCCTGGGATGGTTAGTAGCAGAGGTCTGAAGGTGACGATTGTGAGCATCGGAGAAATCTGAGAGACTCATGAGTGGTTATTGTTTTGAATGAAGAAAAATCGTTTTTATGGATTCGACATGTTTCTTGAGCCTTTTTCCGATTCTTGTTTGGGACTCTGCACAGCCAATGTCTAATTAAAATAGCGTAAGGCATAGCCAGGGCCTCAAAAACGTATCAAAACTTTGTCTTTGGTCAGACAACATACCTTTAAGTGCCTCTCGGGCCACAGACCGTTCGGCAGTCAAGTTGAGAAGAAACTCCATGTGGTGATATTTCTTATGCCGCAATTCTGTCTGTGGAGCTGCTGACTAGTGGCACGCTAGTATCATGGCTGTGGTGCTGTTGGTTTTTAAGGGAGGCACTGGAGGTAACGCAGATGGTTGGGGCACGACTGGCGAGAGTGCGCGACCACTGTGAGAAAATTTTTCACCTCAGCGGAAGAATAGTTTTCTTCTTTTTTCTTTAA
>JAKTUB010000026.1:36189-74692 GCA_030556465.1 Metschnikowia picachoensis
TATGGATTCGACATGTTTCTTGAGCCTTTTTCCGATTCTTGTTTGGGACTCTGCACAGCCAATGTCTAATTAAAATAGCGTAAGGCATAGCCAGGGCCTCAAAAACGTATCAAAACTTTGTCTTTGGTCAGACAACATACCTTTAAGTGCCTCTCGGGCCACAGACCGTTCGGCAGTCAAGTTGAGAAGAAACTCCATGTGGTGATATTTCTTATGCCGCAATTCTGTCTGTGGAGCTGCTGACTAGTGGCACGCTAGTATCATGGCTGTGGTGCGCGCCGCTGCCACAATGTAGAGGTTGTGCAGTTTAGAATCACTCCCTAGAGAATGGATATTATTTTTTGGCGATTCAAATGTTTCGAGAATCAAAGGTGCTCTTCTCCTAAAACCAGGTCTCGAAAAAATTCTTGATGGTCTCAAATTCTCGAGGTCCAGCTACTATATACTTTATTGTACAATAGCTAGCGAGACGAAGCGGTGGTTATGAGCGCATGCACGAAATATCTGAGGCCTTTCCGCTCCGCTCCTGGGTGCGGCTGGAACTCTGCTAGACGGTGTCACCGCAAGACTTGTTTATAAGAATCTTGTTTGTGGAGATGAGCTGGTCGTATTTTCAAAAGACAACGCGAGAAACTGATTATCACAACATAAATGCGTCCTATAGGAAGTTAAACTGGATACTTTTTCTATTTCTACTCAATAGTTACATTCCTTATATACAGGCCATAATTTATATAGTGGGATGCAACAAATAGATGAAGCCAACCTTTACGATATTTGAGCTTTCGAAAAAGGGCAGTACAAGCAAGATCTTGACACTCTCTGCTCAGCTTAGAGTTCAGCAAATTACACCTCAAACTCCATGAGAAGTATCATTCGGTGATGTACGAATGTAGGCTGTAGTGCGCTTTGGAGGCTATAATACTGGAACTTCCACTGAGTTAGGCACTTATGCACACTAAATGATCAATAAATGAAATGATTGAATCTTTAAATGATTCACCGAATCTCGCAAAACATCAGAATATCATTTACACCAACTTCAATTAGGTGTAAACGATCCTGCATATTCTACACCTTATCGTACACGTGCCTGCCCACAGCCATTTGCTCCATAATGTCCATAAGCAATGGCATTGTCACCGTTTCCAAGACTCTCCGTTCATCCGGCTTGAATTTAGAAAGCACATAGTCTGCAACGTTATCGCTGGGCGCTTTGCCTATACCTATCGCCAATTTTGTGTAGTTGTTGCCCATCACCTTGTCGATGGACCGGAGCCCGTTATGGCCCCGCGCGCTGGTATTTCTGCGCCGGATCTGCACCTTCCCCAACGGTACCTGTAACTCGTCATGCAAAATGACCAAACATGGCTCCTGCGGTGTGTTGTGTCTCGAATTTTGCCCCGGGATTATTCTTGAATACTGCTGCTTGAATTTTTGCCATGATTTTGCCACAGGCGGACCCAGTAAATTCATATACGTGCCTGTAGTTTTGGCCAACACGACGTGAGTGAGTGTGGACTCTGAGCTCTGACTGGTCAAAAGTGGGCCCAACTGCTTGTTGGAAAAGGGAGCAAAACGTGGCCATGCCTCGCTGGCCATTTTTTCTATCGCCCACTGGCCTACATTGTGACGCGTGCCATCGTATTGTGGAGAAGGATTTCCTAGAGCAACAAATAAGATGGGCGGGTATCCGGGACCACCGGTGGAGGTATGTAATAAATTGTGGAAAGTAATACTCGCAGATCTATGTAGAATTCGGCGCAAGAGCATTTTGTGTGCTGGTCTTCGTTGAATTTGACTTGAGATGACCCGGGCCGAGACATCGTACGTACGCGTGCGCGTTTTGCACAGGCCCAATGAATGGGCAAATCGTTTTTCAGTGAACTGAGACATATTTCGCTTGAAATTTTTAGCAAGTTAAAACTCCTCTTTTCTCCTTTTGACCTTTAAAGTAACTCATCTGAATGGTCTTACTCTTTATGCTCACTTTCTTCCGTCTCCGCTGTTGCTTCACTGTGGGCCAGCGCCGATAGCTCCACAAGATTGCGGTGAGAGTTTCTATAGCGAATATGCTGGGACTGAGAGACTTTCTTTAGTTCCTCTAGCTTGAGCCTCAAGCTCGGAACATCGCGAAGATTCTTCTCCAACTTGAGTCTTCCCTCTTCAAACTTCAACCTGCGCTCAGCATCTAGCGGGCCGAAAAAGTACCCTCCCTTTCCATCGAGCTTAAGTAAGCGATTGTGAAAGTGCCACAATGCGGGTCGGTGTGCAACGGAAAGAAGAGATATACCACATTCTTGTGCGTGCTTATACATGAACTGTTCCATATCTGGCGAAACGGCGGACGTACATTCGTCAAGCACGGCGAATTTTGGCTCATGATAATATAATCGGGCCATGGCCAATCTCTGTTGGGCACCAATGGATAACTCTTCACTCCAGTTCTTGACAATGTCCCAATCAGCCTTCGAATGAAGAAGCTCGCCCAAGTCTAGAATGTTGATAATCTTCTCCAAGTCCTCATCTGTTTTACCCTTTGAATTTCCCCTGTATTGCTCCAATGAATGTGGATAAATGATCTGTTCCCGCAAAGTTCCTTTAACAAGGTAGGCTCTCTGGGGCAAGTAGAACATGTTTTCTGAATTAGGAATCGTGATGGTGCCCTGTTTGCAAGGCCATAAACCGCCCAACATCCTGAACAAAGAAGACTTGCCTGAGCCATTGGGACCCGCTATAAGCAAGTGCTCGCCGGGTTTGATGCTGAAAGTTAATGACTCAATCAACGTCACGTTTGCAGGCGTGACAAGCCGCACTTTGTCAAAAGTGATCTCGTCGCCGAAGTTGACTTCTCCCTCACAATCACCTGATTGCATCGGACTAGCGAGGTTTCTGATTTTTATGTCGTTTAATGCGTCCTGAAAATATGTTACCCTGGAAGCATGGCCAACAACTTGGAGCAAGTATCGCCTCGAATAGATCAACCGGTCAAGAGAGTCAGAGGCGCTCATAAGAAGGCGGCGGTTTGTTATGAATTCACCAGCAGCGTTGGGATCTGGGTCCTTCCCAAGGTACTTGTTGAGGAAAACGGGCGCTGAGCATAACACCAACCCGGCTGCGCCCCAGAAGTACTTCACAATGAAACTTTGTGCGATTTCGTGAATGGCGCGCTTCTTGTACTCGATTTTCAAGAATCGTTCGAGCTGGTAGTAACAATAATCTAAGTAGTCAAGCTCACGTTCATGGCCCCGAAGAAACGCAATCTCCTCGTTGTTTGCAACGATCTTCAGGTGTGCAGACCGAAGCTGGCCTTCCAAGTTTGCCTTTTCCGATGCCATCTTTGCAAATGGCGGCGAGAAAAACCTCAAAATCGTGGTCGAGAAATGCGCCAACATCCCTAGTGCAAGCGTACCTTCTCCGCTGCCAACTCCGCTTTTTGAAAGCTCTTTTGCACACAAAACCAAATCAAATGTCGGCTTGAGAAGCTGTCCTGGGAGACTGGCGAGTGCCTGCGTGAGTCTACTAATATCTGTAGATATCCGCTGGTCTGGGTCCTTGATTTTGCTGTCGGAAAGCTGGATGAGCGCGTAGTAGTTTGGGTCCATGTTGTCCGGCAAGTAATCGTCCATGATGCTTCTATCAAGGTTGATACGCAAACTTTGGCGTAATTTGTCCCTCGTCCAGTTCAACAAAGCGTTTACGAACGAGGCAGGGACACCAATAAGAAGCCAATAGGCCAAGTATCGCGTGAATCGGCGAAGCTTTTTCGAAACGAGCGCGCCCACTAGCATTCCGTCCAAGCTGGCAACTTTGATCGTGAGCACGGCCCTAATAACCAACAACACGATGTGTGATGAAAGGTACATGACAGCAGAATTCTTATAGCTAGGCACGGCCGACCTTAGGAGCGCAAATAGTTGTTTGCGCGAGAGTCTTGGGCTCTCCGCCTGCAAAGACAAAGCACTTTTGGGATTTTTTGCTGTTTTGGCAATATCTCTTGATGTGTTAGTAGCGCCAGAAAAAGCCGCTGTGATGAGAATAATGTATGACGCATTTAACACTAGTGATCGGTTGGACTGGTATGCTTGTAAAGCGAAGAGCGCGAGAGAGCCACGCTTAGAGGACAGCTTCATTGACAGAGTTGAAAAGCTATGGTTTTTCGTGATTTAGTTATCGATATATAATAATCTGGTTTTTGGTTGCACAATTTGGTGCGTCATCAGAAAGTGTATGATGGTCTGGGGAAAAGTGGGGGAGCGCAACCTGTATGTATGAATATGGACTGATTCGAGTGTGGTGGAGATCGGCGCCGGCAGGCAGGCAGAGTGACCCGAGGATAAGCGCACTATGAGTGAGCGCGCGTGGCCAATCTGAGTGAGCCGCCAACAGCTGTGAGAGCCAGAGACATTCATAAAAATAAGGTTAGAACAACTATCCAGATTGAATTGGTAGTCTTCATTTTCCGAGGTTTTCAGATATGGCTTGTTGGGTCATGAATAGCCTTTTCAATCTGCAATATATCGCAGATCTTTCAGATTTTAATGTACCATTCTGCCCGACCAAACGTCAAGGCTGGTCTTCCATGCAGGCGGAACACCATCATCTCGACGGTGACCCTTCTGAAGAAAGTGAAACCTGTTTGAAAAAAATTTGGTTAGAATACCGCCTGGATAGATGTTTTGCCAAAGCGGCTGGAAGTTTCATCTTGACCCCGAAAATGCACTTTTCATCAGGGCCAGCTGGACCTATTTTCTGTATTTACCCAAATCTCAAAAGATGTGGTCCTTATGAGCAGGTCTTCCTGATAAGTGCCACTTGCATATTGTCACAATGAACCATAATTGTGAAAGAATAGCATAATTTGCGTGATGTTGACAAATTAGCAGCTGCCGCAATGACACATTCTCGTATGTCGAAATATCATTTGGGAAAATTTTCTGATGGGTTTTCTGTACTATTGTTGAGAGTTCAAACCTGCGTTTTCTGCCTCGAGACTCAACAAATGTGCCCATGGAGAATGCCAAATAACTTTGCAAAATCTAATCCTGGACGATGAGAGCCTATTTGAAGCTCAACTGAAGGTGATGATTCGAAAGACAGAACATGAACATACAGCTTAGTGAGACATGGTCTTGGGCACACGTCTATTTCAGGTAGTCTCCTTGGCCTCAGTTGGTTTTCTCAAGTAGCGTGTGGAATTCTGTTTTGTACTCGGCGATGCGTGACTCTAGTTCTCCCACTCGAAGAAAATAGAATCTGTTTGCCAAATCGGTGGTCGTGGCACATGGGGCATAATCTTCAAGCATATTTTCGAAGAGTTTCGAGAACTGCTGGCCTGTAGGCGCAGATTCCAAGGGAAATTGGTTCTGGCGCCGAGACAAGAGCGTACATTTATGTGTGAACCACTCCTCTGCCAACTCATCAAGTCGATCACTACTTTTGACTTGTCCAGGGGTGATTAAACCCAGAGTATGGAGAATCTGTGTTGCTAGCAAGAGGTCCCGATAGGTAAACAGGCCTGGGTCTGTAGCCACTGATCTGCCTGGTTTTGTCATGCTATTGTTCTGAATTTTTCGAAAATGAGGTGCCGATAGTGGTCGATCAAGCTAACAGTGTGAATATTTGTTATGAAAAGAATGAATTATCGAGAAGTCTTCGTGCCAAGATCTGTACAGTACAGTTAAATGCGAGCGCCGAAAAACGTGTTTCGAGCGAGCGCGCCAACATAATAATGATAGCCATGGCTGAAAAGCCAACTTTGAACCTTTGGAATAATCGTCCGAAAAAAACAATCACAGCAAATAATCTGGCCTTTGTGGCCTACGGATACCTCTGAGCCCGCAAATTGATGCGATATCTGGTCATTTATTTGGCTTTGCGATTGTCTAGTCGAACATGACTTCCAACCGAGTAATATATGGTTAAAGGTCCAACCAACTTACACAAAAATAGTTGAGCGCAATTTAATGATGACCGGCCATTGTTGGCAAGCTATTAGCAAAAAAAAAACATATGATCTTCATACTCGTACAAACCACTTGTGTGATCCAACATCCCGGGCAGGGCATATTCATATTCACCTGTGAGAGCACTGCATACCGGATCTCGAAATTACATGAGTGCACGAAATCTAATCTCCACACTCCGGTTCGTGACAAGAAAACGTGTTTATATCTCCTTGACACGGCCCCATTATAAGCCAAAGACCAAGGGACCAATGTCGCATTTATCTCCCGGCTTCAGTGCCCGATTTGCCAGTATTGAGCTAGATCTGCCGACCACTCTGGCCCCAACAAAGACAACAACTCTGCGCAAGCAGTATCCGGCCAGCTTGTATCCTCATAATCATAGCCATGCCACATATACGACACCCTCGAAGGGGCCTCGACTATCAACAGCAGTCCGTGCTGAGATCCGTTCTTGCTCTGACCAAAAATTGCACACTGCGTTGCTGGGCTCGCATAAGCGCAACTTACATCTGGTCCAAGGCAAAGACGATAGAAACATCGACGAAAACCGCCACGAAGACAAACATACGAGGCTCAATCACACGCAAACTGCGTCGTTTATGAAAGAAACCTCTTCTTCCCGCAAAAAGCAGTCGTCAGCCGCCGTTCATGACCGTACTTTGCCGCAAACTCGCTCGGTGTCGCACTCAGAAATACATACGCGTAGAAATCACCATTATGCGGTGTTAGTGTCGAAAAAGAGACAGAATTCGAAGTCCACAAAGTCACTGGAACTAGGAGTTGAATCTGCGTCGGCGGCTGATGTACCTTTTGCCGATAAACCCACTATCTTCACTAGCTATTCGCCCTCCAAAACCGATTCTGCGGGCCACACTCCTCAATCACAGGAAGATGTATACACAAGGCTATATCAGAGTTCACAGAAATCAAGGCTGCGTCCAGAAAAGCCTAACCTGTCGAATAATGGCTCACAAGAAAAACGCGTTCTTAAACGTACACCTAGCGCGGCCAAATCGGCGCTGCCTCATCTGCGTGAAAAGCCTGCCACCATTTCCGAAATGTACCGCATGATCTACAAAGCAGACCCTGAATTTTTCACAGAATCAAACGCTCTTGATCCTGAGCTTACTGCACAAGAACCTATTCCTGCATCAGACCTAATAAATCGTCAGCATTTGACCGTGTATGAGCGCGGTGAGCTTATGCGAAACTCCAGCGTTTACTATGTACCCCAAAAATGGAAGGAGTACACCCCCGATATCAATGTGAGCAGCTTCAAAAACAACTACGGGTTCGACGACAAGGAAGGTAATTACATTGTTCGGCTGCTGGATCATATTGAGTACCGGTATGAAATAGTACGTGTGCTAGGCACGGGGTCATTTGGCAATGTTATTCACTGCAAAGACCATATGTACTCTGTGCGTGGCCAGCGGCGAAATGTTGCAATCAAATTGATCAAAAACGAACTTGACTGGTCGCTACAAGCTGTAAGTGAGATCAAGATGCTCAAACATCTCATGGCTGCACTGCGCGGGAAAGTCAACAGGTACATCATGAATTACTGTGATCATTTCCATTTCCGAGGACACATGTGTATCGTGAGCGAGATGCTCTCTTTGAACTTATACACTTTTCTCGAATTAGGCCACTTTCGAGGGGTCTCTTTGAGCTTGGTGAAAGACTTTGCATATAAAATCCTCAAAGGTTTACAATTTGTGCATGACCAAAAGGTCATTCATTGCGATATCAAGCCAGAGAATATCATGATCCGACTTCCGCCGGATTACAATCTTGGTGACTCAGATGTACTGGGGTTTGATGTGAAACTTATCGACTTTGGTTCTTCCTGCTTCGAATCCGAAACGCTGTTTTCGTACATTCAGTCTCGATTCTATCGCGCTCCTGAGGTGATATTGGGCTCGAAATATAGCCATGAAATCGATATCTGGTCTTTTGGATGCGTCCTCGCAGAACTATTTACGGGATCGCCGCTTTTGCCTGGGAAAAATGAGCTAGAACAAATCGCACTAATCTTGGAGATGTTTGGCGCCCCGCCCAGTTCGTTTGTTCTTGCAGAGAGAAAGCGATTGGTAAGGTTTATGAAAATGGACACGCATCGCAAATTGAACGACCCGTTAGTCTCAGATCCGTCCGTGTTTGCGAACAAACCTTCAATACAGGTTGACGAGAAGAAATTGAAAAAAACACTACTCTACAAATTATTCAGCTTGGATGGCAAAATTAATTTGCAGTTTTTGAATATGCAGCTCCAGGCGATGGAACCAAAAAACTATCTGCAAATGCCGACCCTGAGCCCGTTCAAGCGTCATGTCAAGATAAGCGCGCGCTCATTAGACGTTTCTTTGAGATTGCACGGCTCCGACGAGGACAAAACAGATCAGACAAATTTTTCTCGCTTCATTGGTCTGATTTTCCAGTGGATTCTGTCGGAACGCCCAAAGGCAACTGACTTGTTAACATCGCCGTTTCTTAAGGAGTTTGCATAGGCTGAAGATCCGGGTCTCACCAAGTTTATCTGGTTCACATGACTCGGCTGCAAACAATCTCAAGCCTACAGGAGACACAGTGCGCACTTCTATGCACACTGTCAAATCACGTTCCCCACATACAATTCACAACGCAATGTAGCTCTCGAGCTAGCAGCAATCAAAACAAAATCAGGCCAATTTTTACCCCAATAGCTATTCTTGGTCATGTCTGAATCCGGTCAGCATGAAAGGAGATCGAACAAGGCTCGCTTCATGTCACACTTATTCGATTACACCACCAACATCGCTGAACTGCGTGGGTACGACTCTAATAGGGGTCTAGCGGCAGGCACGGCGGCTGCTATGCTCAGCATGGGCCTCGATAAAATGGAGGGCAAAAGCAATCTGTCTTCTGCTGAATTGGAGTATCTGGAAGCAGAGGCGGACATTATTAGCAAAGTGCCCCTGTCTGCAGAGGAAATGCGTGGAGACCAGGCACACTTCATGGACAGATTCATGGATATCTTGGTGAGAAGCACTTTACCCGAGTCACAGGAGGCTGCGGATCTCCAGGCGCGTATGAGTGACCCTTCACGGACCAGAAAACCGCCATTGTCCATCCGCATTTTCGTGAAGAACTTGAAAGAGCTCAGCTGGAAAATGGGCGCATTCTTCAAGTTTCAGTACGGCATTGTGCATATCTTCACGTGGCGCAAACCCACGAAGACTCTCTGTGTGTTGTTGGCTTACACGTGCGTCTGCATGTGGCCACACTTGGTATTGGCATTTCCGTTGCTTTTCCTCATATTTGGCCTAATTCTTCCGGCTTATTTGCACAGGCACCCAATGGATAAACCAGAATTGATACCTGTTAAGAAGCGGGGTCAATCGTTTCTAGAATACCTCAATGAGTCAAGTGACTGCAGTGTCTTGACAGACATCTTGGAGGAAAGGCCGCAATTTCCGGAGGAGTACGCGCTGACCTACTCAGGCAATTCCGCATCCTCAGCGTCTGCCGGCATGCCCGAAAGTGCAGCAGACAAGCCAAAGTTGAACAAAGACTCAATTGAAACTCCTGATAAGATCGACAAAAAGGACAAACGCCAGTTCGTAAAGTCACAAGTGTCGTTGCTAATAAATATGCGTGATTTGCAGAACTTGACTGGTGATGTTTTGGAGTCTATAAAAACGGGGGAAAAGCTTGTCAACGAGCTCACAAACTTCAAGGACGAGAGGCTCACTACGTTTGTGTTTTATGTTATCATTGTCATCACTTCTGGAATACTATTCTTTGGGCGTTACATCCCGTGGAGATTGATCTTCATTCAATCTGGGTGGGCAGCGGTAATACTGTGTCATCCGAACAGTAAGAAATATCTTTTTCAGCTCCAGAAAGGACATAGCAATGTGAACAGGAAAACCTCCACCTCTCAGGTAACACCGCCGGTGAAAAAGTCAGGGTCTATATTTGAGAATTTCGATCGGCAAGACATCATTGTCGACGATCAGCCAGAAGTTAGAATTGTCGAAATATTCGAGCTTCAGACGAGAGACGTGTTCAAGCAGGAATGGAAGTTTTTCGCCTATTCCAAACAGCTCTTTGAATTCAAGGACAGCGTGAGAATAGCGGGAAAATTGCCGCATGGAGTAGATCACCTCACAAAGGTGCTACCTCCGAAGGAATGGAAATTTGACGTAGCTAATAACTGGCGAATTGACACTACCCCACAAGAGTTTCTCTCAATTCGCAATGTGGATCAAACGCACTTGAACATACATGATGGCGAGACGAATGGATGGATCTGTGACAAGGTGCCTGTTGATCAGGACACGACTCAAGAATTTAGAAGACGCCGGCTCTACCGCACATGCTTTCGGTATGCCCGTCCGTACAATATGTACAAACTCGAGTAGTCACCATGAAGCAAGGTGCAAACCCGGCTGATCAATGATCGTTCGTGGACTCAAACATCGTTACTGCAGGCTTCAAGACGATAGAATGACTGTTGTTTAAGGATTTGCAGACGAGCTTTGAAGGAACAATGATTCGGTAGAGTCACTGGAACATAATATATATGGAGTATACTGGCTGTTGGAACCTTTTGATAAGTAGTTTTACCGAAGTACTACAGGTCGGCCTGCATGTATTCGCTCATCCTACACACTCGCTCGACGTGGCACGTGCACCACCGTACCAATTTCTAGGGTACACCTTTCAAGCACACAACTAAACTAATGGATTCGTTTTCCAAACGGGTGAAGGTTTTTGACGCTTTTCCGAAAGTGGCGCCCGAGGCTTCTGTGCGCTCTCAGCGCGGTGGGTTTTCGACCATGCTTACAGTCTTGTGCATGCTCATGATCATATGGGTCCAGATTGGTGGGTTTTTGGGCGGCTACGTGGACCGCAGATTTGCCGTTGATAAGGACATCAGGCTGTCACTCGGCATCAATGTTGATGTTGTGGTGGCAATGCCGTGCCAGTTTCTCACGACTAATGTCATGGACATCACCAGTGATATCTATATGGCCGGAGAGGTGCTCAATTTTCAAGGTGTAGGCTTTAATGTGCCACCGTTGTTTTCTGTGAATAGCGAAAATCATGACCACGACACTCCCGAGTTGGATGAGATCATGCAGGAGACTTTACGTGCCGAATATAGCATTGTGGGCTCACATTCAAATGAGGATGCGCCAGCGTGCCACATTTTCGGCACAATCCCAGTGAACTACGTCAAGGGCGAGTTCTTCATCACGGCAAAGGGCCTGGCATTTAGAGACCGGCTGTTCGTGCACCCCAGCCTGTATAACTTTTCACACGTGATCTACGAGTATTCGTATGGTGACTTCTACCCCTTCATCAAAAACCCGCTTGACTTCACTGCCAAGATCACCGAGGGCAACTTGCAGCAGTACAAGTATTTTGCCAAGGTTGTGCCCACTGCGTACGAGAAGTTGGGTATTTTGATCAACACCAATCAATACTCGCTCACGGAAATTCATCATGAGCTGAAGACAGAGGACATGCAGCCGCCCGGTCTTTACTTTGCGTACTCTTTTGAGCCAATCAAGCTCATCATTAAAGAAAATAGAATTCTGTTCATCGCTTTTGTCGCAAAACTCGCCACTATTCTTTCAGGCCTTCTAGTGGCGGCAGGTTACCTATTTAGGCTCTATGAGAAAGTGTTGCGAATCTTATACGGGAAAAAGTATACTGAGAGGAACACGGAAAAGAAAGAAGGAGGACTTCTAGATCGTGCAAAACCGATCAACAAAGATTTCTAGGGCACAAAGTGTTGGGTGTGAGAAGGGCGTTTAGCATATTTCAAGACTAGTTGGTAAAAGTTTCAGAGAAAATAAAGAAACATGATGTGTCAAGTTCAATTTCGGTGATTAGTGACATCGCCTAGCGTGAGTGATTAATGCGGAATCGGAAACGCGATGAGCGATAACCGTGTCGTATATGATATTCAACAACGGAGTCACAATAATACTCTGGAACTTTCAAAATCCATGGGTCATCTAATCTAGAGCGAGCATAAAGACGCACATGCTACTTTTAGCGCCTTATTTCTTGCTTGCCGCTAGCTCGCTGTTCCGTGACACTTTGCAGCGTGAATTTTCCAATGTTCTCAATTCGGCAAGTGGTGCGGCACCGCTAAGCGCGTGAGCCGCTATTGTTCTCACGTACGTCTCAAACAATGTGTATTACCCCGGTATAACTCCGGCGTCAATGTAGCGAGCATGTGTCTGCATGGAAATCATTTCTCACTCATAATCTGCGTAATTTTGACATACCGAGAGTGAACTGAAAAACTCCAGTCAAACATTGTAACATACGGACTTGTCATTTTTGAGATCTCGCCGGCACAGATGGAAATCACTCGCTTATGCGTGCATGGACAAAAAGCCGCTAGCGGAATCGCGGGGCACCAGCCGCGGCCCATTACGTTATCTATTGTGAGGAAATAGACACAGGTCGAGAAAAAGAAATACGCATTCCTGCCGGCAGACCACAGCTTTATCCCTTTTCTTTTTACTAGAACAATAGGCACCTGCTTCAAATACGACCCTCGCTGGTAAATACAAACGGGCCCGCCCATAAAAAGATTACCTTTTCGCTCGTTTTCCCTATCCTTCGGATGTGCCATATCAGATCACATCTGCAACTCACACCACATATTCCCTCATGCTGTCTGTGGAGAAAAAGAAAATCACACGGTCTCGCCTCGGCTGTCACAGGTGCAAGAGACTCAAAGTAAAGTGCTCTGAGGAAAAACCGGCGTGCACCTCGTGTGTTAAGGCTGGTGAAAACTGCGATTACTCACTCAAGCTCACATGGGGCGGGAGGCCATACAAAAACACGAAAAAACAAGCTAATCTCGCCCGAAATAGAAGTGATCTGGTTAGTGCGGGCTTTAATGCCCTGTTGATGTCACGCGGCCTGCTGTCACTATCGACGTCTGTTGGCAGCATGATGGAGTTCGTGTCTAGCGATCTTGGTCCTAGTACGTCTCTGGCGACGCCGGTGAATTCAGCCAACAGCACTAATCACATGTCTAAACTGCGGCTTATGAATTTTCACGCAAGCCTGACCAGCCAGGTTTCAGAAAAGGGCCTGAATCTAGCCCCTCAGGCACTCTCTGCTACTATACAGCACGAAAACTGGGCCACAGCGAGCGGGATCGGGCATATACCAGTTTATCCAAACACTCTTAGTAATGTCAGGTCCATGAAAAGTGAACCGGGCCATCGAATGCAAGATTCAGAGCCATCCTCTATGGATTTGGCTCCTGGACCGGACCTCTTGCGATATGCAGATCCTGCTATCACACGTTTAGACCCTGGAAAAGTCTCCACGCCCGATTTTTTCGCCACGCCTCTAGCATCCCCTATTATCGACACGCCTCGCTCGGAAACCGTCTTCTCCGGGCAGACTTTCGACTTTTCTGACAGCTTTTCGGCGGACTTGGCGCGCATTGAGCGGGCATTTCCCTCCGAGCAGAGACTGCCCTTTTTCCACTCTATTTTTGCCTTGAGCCCGCCTCGGAAAGACTCACTCGATACAGAAGAATTGGAATTAGAACCCGCGAGCGTGCTCGACAGCTCTCTCGAGAAAACTGGACTCCTCATTCGAACGACAAATGAACAGTGCCAGCTGGCACTTACACATCACCTGATTCCGCCGCTGATTGTGCCCCTTCCAGAATTATTACTCAAAGTGCCCTATTACAGGCAACTCTTGCATTTCTGGATCAATGTACCAGCCGAGAATCTTGTTCCTGCACCGTACCTCTATAAGGATAACCCATTCAAGAAAATCTTGCCGCAGATGGCCATGCATTACCCTGGTCTTCTCGCCACGATATTGGCGTTTGCAGCTCGCGCGCGTGATGACTTGGAGGGCTCTGTCGGGACACACCTGAAGATCATCGACCGGCTTTTGGGTCGTTCATGTAACGAGCTTTTGAAACAACTCCAGGATGAGACGGAGCAGATATCGGATGGAACTTTCGCCACGAGCTTACTTCTTTCCTGCTACGAAGTGTGCCACTCTACCGATTTCAACAAACATCGTGCACACTATACTGGCGCCAGCCAGATCATGTTAGCGCGAACACGCAAACTGCGTTTATTGGGAGACTCTCCAATTACACCCAATGACAATGGACGCAGCCTGTCTTCAACATCATCACTCTCTAACCGGAACGAAAGTGATATTGCATACTTCCTCCTGCGTTGGTTCATATATGTTGACGTCATTGGGGCCCTTTCCTCCACGCGTGATCGGGGTAAGTACCTCCGGGCATACAGGAATTACGACTCCTACACACCCGTCGAGGCAATTCTACATTTGGACACTTCAGGCAGAGATATCGATTTTTTGCTTGGTTTTGACCCGGAATTGCTCCCCCACTTTGTGAATATTTCTTTGCTTATAGATGAAGTTGAAAAGTATACGGCGATTCCTGAAAATGATCCAGCATGTCTCCCGCTATATATCATTACCGCTGCGTTAGAACTCAAAGATAATTTGTGCCGCAGCTATGAGGCAGGCGAGGCCAAACGGCTGATAATGTTTGACGAGATGATTGAGAAGAATGGGAAAATCTCACGTGGCAGAAGTAAGGACTTGATGGCGGAAAATAACATTTTGCGCTGTACAAACAAACTATATTACGATACGGGGCTCCTCAATCTCTATCGCCGTGTCCTTTTGTTGCCCCGCCTGTCGATGTTGGTGCAGGGTCTCGTTACAGAAATGACAGAAATCTTTGAGTATTACATCGAGCCCGGCAGTCCAGCTCAGATATGTACAATCTTCGGCTTATTCTGTGCAGGGTGTGACAATTTGAACGACGAGAAAAAGGCGGTTTTTTGTGAGCGATTTCAGGGTTTAGCGCGTCAAGAAAACATGAATGCAGCAAAAAGCTTGGTGATTATAAATCGGTGCTGGGATACGGGCGAAGACTGGATTACTGCGGCCAACAGGCTTGATATAGACTTGGTGCTTATGTGATATGATAAATTTGCGACTCAGCGTGTCATGTTAAGAAACTCTATCTCCATTGTATGAGGGCCCAGAAATTATGTCACATTGAGGGCATAAACGATACCAAATGCGATGTGGTGCGTCATATGCTTGAACAGTTTTCTCCGTAACATAAAGAATGGGAGGAGCTTCAAAAGGCAGTCTTCAAAAGAGCTATTCGCATAATATTGATTTTGTAGAAGTCGATCTGTCTTTCGTAGGACTATAAGAAGAGGTATCAAAAAAAATTCAAACATATGACACTTCATGTTTCTTTGGGCATATTCATGAGAAAAAAATTCTTCATTAAGCTTATTCAGCCTGATGGCATTGTCCGTCTGGGCTTTTGTGGATACATCTCTCTGGTCGATCTGTCAGGTCGCAGGTTGAATAGCCCATGCGACCACACTAATGCAGAATTGTAGCTCAATCATCTGACTATAAGAAGTTGATTTTATTGTCATTATTGTTTTGCGAAGTCAAATCCTGTGGGACGGATTTTGGCTGGAATGTTCATGTAATCAAAATTGTATCATTTACAATTCAAGATGACGAAATTAATTCTCATACGCAGCGAAGCCAAGATATCAACGCAAGGCAAGGCAGCGAAGCTGACTAGGGTTTTTTGTATATTCAGGTATAGTTTTGTGGAGTGCTAGGTAAGCAATTCTGGCTCCCAGTCCTTGATCAGATGTATCAAGCAAAAAAAAAAAAAAAAAAAAAAAAAAAAGAAAAGAAAAGGCAGACTGACTGAGTTTCAAGATTCAACTCTGGATTAGCAAGTCCTGCGATACCGCGGTATTGAGGCGAAAGTGAGAAATCGATCAAAAACCATGTTGCATCAAGCATCTTACTCGGAGGACATTGCAAAGATTGTAATTTTAAATACCATAAAATGAAATGAGGCGATTAAGCCCCCGAATCAAGACATTATGGAAAAAAAAATAAACAGAAAACAATAGATTCGTTCGTCACAACGATGCTTGAGTGACGTGTCTTGATTGCCTCTCGATATGCATGAGACACGTGACGTCAGATCAGGGAATGCAAACGGCGACTTTTCATTATCAACACAACTGTCATAACTATTGGCCGCCAAATCAGCAAAAGCAGTTCAGTAAAACATGCCACGTTATTCTCTTTCGCTATAGAGGTTTTGCTATCTCATTCAAGTTCGTTGACTTAGCACACGCGTCTGACCCACGCAAAGTATGTTACTGCAACATCACATTTGGACAGGAAGCACTCGGCAGTGATGAAAACCTTATGAATTTTGAGAAATCGATACTCACATAGCCAATGTGCTGCAAATTTGCTCAAAAAATGACAGCCTCTCTTCCAAGAACCTACTTTTTGTCGGGCCGGAGTGCATAGTATCAAACTAAATAAACACAAATGTCCCGGTGAAGTGCGCCGCCATTCTGCACCAAGGCCCGGGCGCGCCGCGCGCGCACCCCTACGGTTTTTTTCTTTCCCAATCAATTCCTATAACGTATACACAACGTTCTTTCCTAGAAGTATACCTCTCACCCGTAACGCCGTGCTGACTTCTACACCCCCTAAACTTCTGCTCACTGTAAAAAGTATAAGGGAAATATGCACGTGCCTGAGTCTTGGCAGACGTTGGCGCTGGACATTGTCCTGAGTCACGCCGAGCCCATGAACTCACAACTCCAGCTGGCGATTTTTGGCCGGTGCATGCGTTTACTTTCGCTGGACGCTTTGAAGGACGAAACTCATCTTTTTTGTCTGGAACCACTCGCGCTGATAGCGGGCCAAATCATCATTATGTTTCTGTTTCCAGGAACTACAAGTCCTCAACGCCAGGCGGTCGAGGCCCGCTTGGCCCGCAGCTTGCTGACTTGCTGCCGCTGCGTACGCGGCTTCTATACTAACTTGGCCCAAATGCGCCTGCGCTTTGTGTTGGCACGGCAAATCTCCGTGGCCCAAATCCTTTCGTTTTTGGACGTGGTCAACGAATGGGTATATCTTCGACTCGAGCCTTTAGTGCTCGGGGCGAGCCACGCGCGCCTGCTGCCTCTGCTAGACGCCGTGCGCCTGACGCTATATGAGTGTCTTTCAAATGTGACATTACTAAGGGCCAAGCCCAATTTTCGCGCCGCCGTGGCCTCGCTCATCATGTCCTCGGAGGCCGCCGAGTTCTTGCAGCTGGACCATCTTTTGCCGCTGACCATATTTTACTATATTGAGGGTAACACGGCCGAGCAGCTGTTTGCGCAGCTGCATTTCAAGGCTCTCAGAGGTTCAGTCGTGACATTGGACCCGCAAGTGATCGACGAAATCAAGCATCACTCATTCCGTTTGCAGAATGCACGCTATTTCAATCAGGACTTCAGTGTGCGGTTCTGGCAGATGATTCAACTCGTTTTCGAGGTAAGTGTGCCCCAAGATTTTGCCAAGTTGTTCGGCACTGATGAATTAGACTCATGGAGTTCACACACACAGATCCAGCTCGTACCTCTCACGCGCGTGTTTTTCAATAACTTGTTATCATGCTTCGACCGCCCATTCCCTATTCTTCTCCTGGTTTTTCGCCTGTTTTTGGACCGTTTCGGGCCTAAAATGTGGGCCTTGGTCCCCGACATCCACTTCACCAACGTTGTGGATACTGTGTTTCGTTCGGCATTTTTCCAAAAACACCTTCATAATGCAACACTTGGTGAGAGCCCTACTACAAAGCTATCGCCATTACTAGAGTGGATTCCTAGCTTGACCCGCAGCCTTACTGGGCCCCAGAAACAGACAGCGGCGATAAAAGTGGCTAGTTTCCTCGTGCAACGTGAATTGGCCGATCCCAACAACATACGCGCGGATTCCGCTATGGTTCTCTTAGCGTGTTTTGAGTCCTTGACACAACCTCAAACGGTCCCAGTGTCGTTGCTCAAGATGCAAGACGCCCGTGTGGCTGTGAATCGCCACACTGATTACTTTGTAGGCCTCGCGAGAATGGGTTCCAAGGACGCCATGTCACTAGTTTGTGTGTGCCTTAAATACGACATTGCCCTCGCCGTGTACAATCTGTCGCTTATCCAGCAAAAAAAGAGTCCTACGTTGTTCGATTCGAACAATGCTTTGTGGGCAAGCTTGGCCAAAGTGCCTCTCACGCTGACGCAATTTGCTTCTCAGATCCTTGAGTCATTCATCGACGTACTGGCAGTACTTGTATTCAAGGATAGCAAGGGCCCAGTGACTAAAGAGTTTGAAGCGGCTTTGAAGATCCATAATAGAGACACAACTGCTTTGTGTTGTAGCGTCTGCTCTATTCTTGAGAAGTTGGCTCTTATGGACCCAGAAGACTTGAAAGTTGTTCTCTCAACAGAATTATGCCTGGCGGGAATCTGGAGTTGCATATTCAATCCGCTGATGAACCAGTCGGCGCTCACGGTCATCTACCAGGTTCACGATTCCGAGGGAAGATATGAAAATATCTTGAGTTTGCTCAACGCTTCTCTCAACGTCAACGTCGGTGCCATCAACAAGGCCTTGTTGAAACTCGCTGAAATCAGCGCTTTTGAGCCATGTCCGAAGGCCCTCAGAATTTTGATGGATATTATCACTGCCCTTGCAGACCCATTAAAGGGAATTTTGAATACCCAGACTGGCCACCACGTGGATTCTATGCTGGCAATACGCGGTTTTTGGGAATCCTGCTGGCTGTTTCTTGTCATGATTTATAAAAAAACCCTTGTTTGGGCTGGCCTTTACCACCTTTCTGACTTGATCGAATTTACGCGTGATACGCTTGACGCCAGTCATTTGCTCTTGGACTCATTCAGGGTCTTGATGGACTTTTTCTCGGACTCGAGCATGAAGACCCCACTCTTCGAGACATTCATGAACACTTTCATACATATGATTGTGTGGCTTCGTTTAGGAGACATTTCACTACTTAATTCCTGCGTGGACCTTGTTTTCAAAGGATTTGATTTGGCCAAAGAGTTGGATGCTCATGTTGACAAGAACTTCATCATCACATTCGCCAAGTATGGTGCAAAGGCCAAGAAGTTCAACAATAAGTTAACTGAGCAGCAAAGGGGCATGATTTTGTCGAAGGCGAGCGATTTTGATGCAAAGTTGGTGCAGTATGTGGTTGATGAGTCTGCGAAGGAAAGACTGAGCGTCTCACCACCCGTTTCCAAAGACGATCTGTCCGATTCAAGTCTGGGAGCTTCATACGCTTACCAGTCTCGTAAAGGAGCTAAACAATCCACTCTTTCCCGTTTCGGTGTTGTGACAAAGGAGCCCCCAGCCGCCCCGCCACCGCTAGTCAAAAACTTCAAGCCAAATAATTTGGAGGCAATCAGGAATGAACTCAAGAACAACAGAGCTCCTGCTAAACCCATCATCAACCCGGCGCCACCCAGACCTGCTGGCTTTAATCACAAGACTCCAGCTGTCGGGCGCTATATCAATGGCTTGAGGAAAAAGCATGATTCGGACTCATCTGATGAAGATGACGAGGCAGAAGTAGACGTTTCTGACCTTTTCCTTGAGACCAAGAAGAAGCCCAAGGTCATAGAGGTTGATTTCAACGGAAGGCCTGTGCCTAGACTAGCGCAGGCCAAAAAATTAAACACCAAGAGACAAGAAGAGGAGCGCATGCGTATGCGCTTAAATGTCAACTTGAAGCCGCTTTACTCTACTGTTCTAAAGTGGAATTACAACACGGACTCTGAATTTCCAACTGACGATAGAGATATTTACAAGCCCATCAAGGACTCGTACACCTCTGCTAAAGAGTACGTGGCCGAGATCGAGCCTTTACTCATGCTCGAGTGTTGGCAGGGTATTCAATCTTCCCGTGTAACCGGTCAAGAGCTTCCATTCGAGCTTTTGGTTGGAAGCAGAACCACTTGTGACGGATTCTTCGACGTTTATGTTTCCATGAAAAAGGTTGACTTAGCTGCTAGAAAAATAGGTGAGACGGATCTATTGGTCCTTGGCTACGTGGCCGATAAAGACATGAATTCTCCTCACGAAATTTCAAGATATTTGAAACTGTGCGACTCTCGAACATGTCTTGCAAAAGTAAGAGAGATCAAATACGCGAACCCTGACTACAGCGATGTGACTGTCAGAGTTTACCCTCAAGGCTCCATGATGGGATTGTTGACCCCAAAGTCTGTGGTAGTGGGAATGAAGGTCATGCAGATGATCACTGTTGAGAGAGAGTATTCTTCTTTGCGAGGTCTACCATATTATGACTTGTGTGACGAGATTCTTGCAGGGAAGCCGTGCAAGCCAAGGGAAATCTCAGATGAAGAGGCTCGCGGAATGTGTGGCAAGTTGGGTGTCAACATGTCGCAAGCGAAAGCAATCATTGGTGCAAACAGAGAAGATGGGTTTTCTTTAATCCAGGGTCCACCTGGAACTGGTAAAACCAAAACAATTTTGGGCATTGTGGGCCACTTCCTTTCTTCTGTCGCCGTAAACCCGAACACAATCATCACGCCTGTGCCCAATGCTTCCAGTAGCTCTGAGGAATCAAAACCTGTCAACAAGGTTTTGATCTGTGCGCCCAGTAACGCCGCCGTGGACGAATTAGTTGTACGTTTGAAAGACGGGGTGGTTAATGACAGTGGTCAAAAATCTGTTCCAAGAATTGTTCGTCTAGGAAGGTCAGATGCTGTCAACGCCTCGGTTCGTCACTTATGCTTGGAGGAGCTTATCGAAAGCCAACTAAAGGCCCGAGCTGCCAGCGCACCCGTTGATCCGAACATTCGCTTGGAGCACAACAAGTGTCTCGCAGAGAGAGACCGCATCAGAGAAGCTTTAAAGAGACAGGACCTTCCAGACTCCGAAATAATAAAGTTGCAGTCTCAATTGCGTGAAGTAACTAAGAAGAGAAGTGAGCTTGGAAAGCGTCTAGACGAACAGAGAGAAAATCAGTCCATCGCTCACCGTACACGTGAAATTGAAAAAAGACAGGTTCAGGCCAAAATTTTAAGCGAAGCTCAAGTGATCTGCTCGACTTTGTCTGGATCTGCTCATGACTTTTTGGCAAGCATGTCTATGAAGTTCGATCAAGTGATCATTGACGAGGCTTGCCAGTGTGTGGAGTTGTCTGCTATCATTCCCTTGCGATACGGTTGCAAAAAGTGCGTCATGGTCGGAGACCCTAATCAGTTGCCCCCAACTGTTCTTTCTCAAAAGGCCGCTTCTTACAAATACGAAGAGAGTTTGTTTGTTCGGATGCAAAAGAACAATCTGGATTCTATCTATCTTTTGGATGTTCAGTATCGTATGCACCCTGAAATCTCACGGTTTCCCAGTGCACAATTCTACAATTCTCGGTTATCAGACGGTGCTGGTATGCTTGAAAAAAACAAGAGGCCTTGGCACAATCAGCCACCTCTTGGCCCTTACAAGTTTTTTGACATCGTCAGTCGGCACCAGCAAAATCAGCAATCGAAGTCTTTCTTCAATGCCGCTGAAGCGCGTGTTGCTTTGGAGCTCGTTGAGACTTTGATGAGAATCTTACCGGAGAACGAGTTCAAAGGGAGAATTGGTATCATTTCCCCTTATAAAGAGCAGATTCGTACACTTCGCGATACATTTAAAAAGAAGTTTGGTACCTTGATTTTCAATGAAATTGATTTCAATACGGTTGATGGATTTCAAGGTCAGGAAAAGGAAATTATCATTATGTCGTGTGTCAGAGCAAGTGAGAATGGAAGTGTTGGTTTCTTAAGTGATGTCAGACGTATGAACGTCGCGTTGACTCGTGCGAGGACCACACTCTGGATCCTAGGAAATAAATCATCTTTGCGCCGAGATAAAGTCTGGAACAAACTCATCAGTGATGCCGAAGCAAGGTCATGCGTATCACTGGCACAACCTGGCTTTTTGAACAACATGAAATCAACCAAGGCAACATCTGAATTCAGTATCGAAAGAACAGAAGCAGTGTCACATGAGCAGGTCCGGGTTGCCAGGCTGGGTACCTATGAAAAGTTGGATTCTGCGCAAGGCCACGCCATCGGAACATCGATGACGTTTCAAACTAACCCCTCGCGCATGTCTGTGGGAACAGACTCATATCGCCACAATAGCGACAATCCGGACCCCAGCTCATACCATCCCTCTCCCGCCAATTCATATGCGGAAAGAGATTCTTATCGACCTTCGAACAAAAATTTAATCAGTGATAGTGCCGACAATGCATCAATACCCATTGAAAACAGTCACCACGACGAATCAACAAAGAGAAAGCATAATGATCGGAATGACGAGAAACGGAAGCACAAGAAGAAGCATGTTTACGTACATAAACCGCAGGCAAACAATGCTGGCAGAGATTGTCCGAATAACACCACGCTTTCAAGTCTTCCACTGAGGCCAGCAAACTTTGGAGAAAACGGTGTCGGCGTACTGCAGGAGACTTCTGCCCTGAAACACCATGCTGCACCTCGCGCAAGCAACAGTGGGATCTATCGGACAACTGATAGGCCTCGCGGTCCCAAAAAGCCAACAAACTCTAGCATCTTCATCAAACCAAGAAAGCCGCAGAGGCCTGCTGGACCTAGGGGCCCTTAATATCGAGAGTAAGTTGTACCTGAAGGCTACTCGTATTTTTTACCTTTTGTTGCAGAGCTAGATGGATAGTTTGTGGTCTTGCGCAAGGGTCGCATCGTGAGTGGGATGCTCTCAATTTCTGGAATAGCCTGGTGAGACGAGATGGAAGTAATGCTGTACCGAAGATCTCTGGGCTTGCCCTTTGGTGACCTCGTCAAAAAGCCGTTTGACGACCTAACCGCAGAGACGTAACTGTCTTGATTGGATATCTGATCAAGAGCTGTCGCTGCTGTGAGAAGTTCTTGGCTTATCAATAATCGTAAGTAATCTTCCTTTATTTCTGTTTGGGGGTGGCTCTGATTGCTTATCTCTTCAAGGCCTGTTCTCAAATGAGTGTAAATTTGTTGTAGAACCTTCTCTGCCTCCATCATATTCAGTGATTGTGAGAGTAGCTGCAGAAGAAGTTCTTCTTCTGTTTCAAGAGTGAGACTGATTTCAGACCATTTGAGCCCATGACTGTGGTATTTTTCAGCAGTCTTCGCCATCTGCAAGACCAAGTCTTCAAGAGCTGCGCGTTTCATTACCAACATATCCAATATCGGCCGTAAGTCCAACTTTTTAGTGATGGTGTTCAGCGAATCGCTAAGATGCCTGAACGCCGTCAAGTCTTTTGATGACTTTGGAGGCAGCGGTACTACACCAAGAAGCAAATGAGACAATTTCTTTTTCACCGCATTCAATTGCTCGGACCCCTTCGCAAAACCACGATTGTAGGCCGAGCCACCCTTCTTGAAGCCCTGTGCTTGTTTATTTCGAGGCTTTTCACTTGGTATTTCAAACGGCTGTGCTCCAATTTCTTCCGGTAGGGGCAGCTCATGGATTCCTGGAGAATTTAGTGGCTGACTTCGGACAGCGGTAGAATCGATGTTTCCGTGTTCGGGCTTGGTTTCGGGCGTGAATCCCAAGTCAACGGGCTCGTATCGTATAAGTGGTGTCGATTTGAGTTCCCTCGGGTATTCTGTGCCCAAATAATTCTGTACTGCTTCAATCCCTGTATTTTCCAAGTTTCGAAACATGTTCACGTATTTAGCGGATTTACTTTCAAGCACCGACATCGTTTCGCCAACTTCTCTGTCAATGGCGCACCGATTAGACCTCAACAATGATAGACGTTGTTGCAACGACTCGATTTCGTTGTCTATTGAAGTCTGCTGTGTTAATAGGCCCTTTAATTTCGCACCGTATTCGTTATTTTCGCTTCTGATCCTTTCAATTCGCAGAAGTATCTTTACCCGCTTCTTCTCCCATGCCTGGAAGCTCGCTAGCGTTTCATGCACACGGGAGACTTCCCTTATATATATTTCCTGGAGCAGCATAGAAGTCTCCGACAATGACGCAAATAGCTTATTGATGGCCCGCCGCGCCGCAGTACAGTCCTCGCCATTCTCCAAGAGCTCTTGATGAAGCCTAATGGCCGTCTTCATATCGTTGTTGAGCACACTTTCTCGCTCAAGAAGGTGTTCCAATGGCGAGTCATCTTTCTGTTGGTCTGGTCGATGTAAGTGCTTGAGATTTCCAAAAGAAAGGAAAAGCGAATCTGGCGAAAGCAGAAGGTTTAGCAGGTTTGATAGCTTGGGTGTAGCGTCGTTCAGAGATATAATGTGTGCCGCCAGGGGCAGCCCGCTTTCTGGGTCACGTTCTAGCGACGTTTCCGCATCAGATTGTTCCGCGTATTCTTCCAAGTTTATATTTGTCGTTTGCTGATGAGAAAGAAAATCTTCGGGATCAAGCCCATCATCAGAGGTATCTGAATTTGCAGCCTGGGGTGAACAATATGCGATTGAGGGATCGAGATTGATCGATTCGAAAGGGACTGATTGGGCACTCATGTACGTTGTGTGGTATGAAAGAGTATGCCTTGAATGGTCTCTTATAAGATTCATAAATTTATCAAATGAAAGAAGTGTTGCACATGTGAATTTGTCACCAAGGTTTTGAGTGAGAAAACCCTGACTTTACAGATTATATGAGTTCTTGCGATATCACTGAGGCTCAGGCGGCCCATGGGCCCCGTATAATCAGACCGCCGCGCATAACTGATAAGCGTGTAAGGCTTTTAAGGGTTGAAGGTTGATACATGGCATGAGTACACGATTCTTAATGTGACTTGATTATTTTTTGTGTTATTTTTGCTTGATACACCAGATCAAGGACAGGGAGCCACCATTGCTTACATAGGGAATGTACGCTTTGAACAGAGTGACCATGACTTGTTGAGTGTGACCTGCCCAGTAGTCGTATGTAAAATTCCTCCATTCGTCACTTTTTGTTTTCAAATTTCGCAAGATTGTAAATCCTGAAAGATACGTGAGTCTATATTGACAAGTACTTTTCAACAGAGTGACCTTCAAAGGTCTTGGGATATCCACACCAAACAAGCACGAAATCAAAGATCAAGGTGTTGTGTTGAGTAAGGAAAAGCAGTAAAATCAAAACACCACATTGACCTTCGTATATCACGTTGCCAGGACCGTCAAAGTAGTGACTAGTATCACCTCTGACATGCTACGACCGCAACTTCATGACTGGTAGAAATTCATAGAATTTTAGCTCTTTTCAGCCTACTTACCCTTACCACTCATGCACTTGCATCATCATATAATATGAATGGTCTGAAGTAACACAAACAGTGTTCGCGTATTGTTCATAAATTCACTTGAAAGAATCCATTGGCTAATTGGTAATTCGACAAAGTTATGCTCCTTGTAACTACTGTATGGGTCTCATCTGCAGATTTTACACTTCTGAACCTGCTTTGAAGTATCAAGAATATATTTTACATTGTCTTATATCGACGGCAACGTCAACGCCGAGGCCACCAGGGTCAGGTCTACCGCAAGGCGAAACTCTTCGAAGCTAAGTTTTCCATCTCCGTCTTTGTCTGCGCCCATGATTGTTTTATCCACCACCTGCTGAAGTTCTTCATCCAGAAGGTTTTTGCCCACCATGGCCTTCATTACTACAAATAACTCTCCGTTACTGATATATCCATCCCTATCGATATCGTAGATCTTGAACGCAAACTGGAGCTTTTCTGTCTTCAGCGATTTGCCACTAAATGCCGAAAGCCCAGTGATGAATTCCTGGAAGTCGATTGTGCCGTCTCTGTCCAAGTCAAAAACGTCCATCAACCGCAGCGCCAAAGGGTTCAGCAGGATGCCCGGAATGTCCAAGAATTCATTTTTGTCGATTGTGCCGCTACGGTCACGGTCTAGCTTCATGAACCGCTTCCGTAAACGGTCGATTTCTTCTCTGTCAAAATTCGTGCCCTCCATGAGCGAGTCTAGGATTTTCGACGATGCTAGTCCCATTTTTGATGTGTGAAGAGTGTTTAAGATAAGGTGTAATGGCTATAAAGCGGTATTTTAAGCAAGCTGAAAGTCTATGAAATGGATGTGGGAATGTTATTATGTGACTTTGGATGAGTCTTGACGATATCTGGAAAGATTGTTTTCTGACTCAAAGTGTTCAATCCTAAGTGTAATCGCACACTAAGGGCTCGTCAGATGTGCTGCGCGACATCTATGTTCTCTCTTCAAGTCTCCAGACAGGCACGATGCAATCTATCATTGGGTATAGAAAGGATATTTATTTCAATCCTTTCATTTATATTGTGATTTTTGTGTAAAATCTATGATCGTCTTGAAAGAAAAGACTTAGTGCTATAAAAGAGGCATGTGATCAATTTGGAGTTCAAAGTGTTTGTATTATAAAGACTGCTAAGCCTTATTGAAAGCTCCTGAGCGCTTATCTATAGCTTCGAGGTGAAACCACCATCAACATGTGAGCCGCCGTCAATTGGAAATACAATTCCATTGATGTAATTGGATTGCTGTGCGCTCAAGAAGATCACCGCGCTCATGATGTCCTCTTTAACACCAAGCCTTTTTCTTGGATTCTGCTCGGTCATGATGTCACCTGCAATATGTAACACCCCCTGTGACATTTTCGTGCTGAAAAATCCAGGAGCTATTGAATTTACAGTGATGTTTGTGGGCCCCAACTGCAATGCTAAGTTCTTACCCATGTGTGAGACCCCGGACTTCGAGGCCAAGTATCCGTATACACCAGCGGGATCGGTAGCAACCAAGGAAGCTACAGACGACATTATCAAGATCCTCAGCGGGTCCTCTGGTGTACCAGCTTCCTGTAATAACGGTACGAAGAGCTTGATTATGTGGAAAACCGCAACCACGTTGAGATCCAAGACTTTCTTAACGGCCGCCACCGGGTGATCTTCCAATGGCGCGCCCCATGTGGCGCCCGCGTTCGCCACAAGGATGTCGACTGTAGTTACCTGCTCGCTCACCTTCTTGAAAAACTCCTCACACTCATTTTCCTTCGCCAAGTCTGCAGGTATGGCAATAATTTTTGTGGCCTTGCCAACCTCCGTGGCCACTTTTTCCAAGTATTTCTTTGCCTCTTCACATGCTTTTCTTTTCTTGAGGTGATAACCACTGTTTTTGCCCCACCAATGACGTAAGCTTCCGCGGTATAAAGACCTAAACCTCTGGTTCCACCCGTAACAACCGCTGTTTTCCCATTGACGTTGAAATCGACCATTTCCAAAAAAAAATATATAAGCAGTACGGAATCTCGAGCTAGCTAAATGGAGTAGATGAGCGTTGATACTTCCTTGTCAAATGAAAGAAGTGGTCAGAAATATATATGAATTCTTTAGACACCACACATTTCCCCGCAATTCGACGACCGAGGTCGATTTACACGCGCGTGCCGAGGACTCAACTTTGAAACGCGGGCGGCATCTCATGTGCATGGTTTTTATCAGGCACAACGTGCTTCATTAATAATGAATAGATCCCAATGATGAAAATTTGAGTGGGACTGAGGGTGTGTCAACTAATCCTTCTCCTTCAACAAAGATCTTTCGGGCTTATTCTTCATCTTGAAGATCAATTGTAAGTCGGCATTGTTGGGATTGATCAGCTTGAAACAAAGCTCCAGTGGATCAAGAACCTGTAAACCCTTACTCGGAATCACTTGTATCAACTTGTTGGTACCATTGGATTCACTGCTGATGGACCAAACCTCGATCACCTCTTCACAAATCAAAAACAAGTTGTTGTCCAGAAACGCGATGTTTTTCGGTCTGAAGTCGAATCGTATGACTTCTGTCCGTGATAACTTACCAGACTTATTTGCAAAGATCGCACACTCAGTATAAACCATCAAGAATTCTCTGTTGTTAGCGAGCTTGAACATGCCCATAGGCACAGCATGAGATATGAGTTTCTTCAACACATCGGTAGATTGTACCACTTTCTTCTTGCTGTAGCCATCTAATTTCTTCGAAGACTGTTCCGAAGCTGGGAGCTCTGGTACACTTCTGGGCGAAAGCTTTTGAAGGTCCAAAACTTCGAAGCCTCTATGAGTGTGCACTGCAATAGATGAGTTGAATACAGAGATTCCGTGACACTCTGCTTGAAGAAGAAATTTCCTCATCACCGTAAATTTGCTGAAAATGCCGTTGTTGTCTAGCTCCAAGATGTAGACTTTGAAGCTTGTTGTGCCGGTAGTTTTCTTCTTTGCAACAAAGAGAGTGGGTAGACCGCGATGACGCCCGAATTCGTAAAATAATATGCCTTCATTTGAAAGTAAATAGGACGTGATTTTGTCCTTTTTCTCGTAGTATATGTTGATTAGCAGCTGAAGCGGGTAGTAACGAAGATATTTACCCGCCAGAACTAGGACAACATTAAATTCCGGCACCGCCGTCACTTTTGTCACATTGTTCATGTTGATGATCTTCTTCCACCTGTTTCGTTTGTCTGAGAAATACACCCCCGAGTTCGTGCCCAAGAAAACAAATTCCTCACTCGCGAAACGGAATGTTTCTGAGTACAGAACCTGTCTTTGAATCAGATAGAATTCAGCGGGTTATCAGCAAGTGAAGAACATCTTTGGGCCAAGATAGAGAGAGGGTCAGCGGCGCACAAGATCGGCAATTTAGACATTCGCGAATTATGATCGTACGCGAAAAACTTGTTCTCCACGAGCTCGAAGTCATACGGAGTCAATGGCAGCACCCTTCTAAATAAGTTATTTTTTGCTTGCATCAATACCGAAATCCATGTTTTGCGCTCTTTCTCTGATGCCGCGACCAATGTGTGACTCTCGCTTTTGCCCCGTCCAGCATATCTTATTTTGAATGGAAAAGATGAGGATTCAACGTCTGTTTCACCATTCATCATATTCGAGTTAGTTGCTGAGGGTTTTGCCGAAGGGCCATTCAGAAGCCCGCTAGACTCTTTCTCCCTGTTTTCAACGATGAGATAATCCAACGGTATGGGCGTTTCTGTGACCTTGTAAGTACCAATACGCTGGGCTCGCTGCCTTTCTGTTAACAAGATAAAGTTATCTAGCACAATAAGGTGGGTCGAATGCGATTTTATTTTCAAGTCCCCCTTTCTCACCAAATCACCCCTGAAAAAAAACTTCCTTCGGGAAGATTTAAGGTTGAGATGTGGCTGGAAAACATTCAGTTTCCAGACGAGTTGTTTCTCTACTAGATTGAGCGCATGAACATTGTCAGAAAAGACTTTCATCTGGTTTACTTTGGCACCAAGTCTTCTGATCGCATCCACCGCGGAAGTCAAAGACACAAATTCTTCGTCTTCTTCGTCAAAAAATGTCCTCACATCCAAAAGCTGAAGCGGGAGCTGCTGATACCTAGAGTTGAACGTGCTCATCAACAACAAATTGCCGTTCACTTGTAACTCTTTCATCCGCGGGTTCAGCCGAATAGGTTCATCCCAACGTTTCAACGCAGAATTCTCCAATAGATCTTCGATCATAGGCATGACACTTATGTATATTAGAAGAGGATCTTTTGCTGCCGTCGCCCAAGCTTTATACAACGATGCCATCCCGTTGAAATCTTTAATAAATTTCCCGTCTGTCACAAGAATGTTTAGTAAAGGTTCGTATAATGAACTTCGGTGAATAGCTAGCAACTCCCTGGCCGACCCTAAGATTTTCTCTTCAAACTCTTTCATGGTGAGAGAGTTCAGACCCACCATGAGCTTGGCGACCTTTATAAACTCGGGGCCTGCGATATCAATAAAACATTCTGCTCTTTGTATGAAAGTTTGCTCAAATTTGATGAGATCAAAAAGGAATGACTGTCTTTTAGACTCAGAGAGATCAACTGCTATATCCTGAGCAGCTAGTTTCCAGTGACTGGCCCAGTCATCCCCAAGCACTAAGTCTTTGATATTTGTTGTCTTCATTAGTTTTTCGTGTTCGATGGTTTTATTGATGAAACATTGCGAGGAGTAGCACTTGAGGCTGTAATTTCTGAGCCCTGTCAGCTGATGATCCTCATCCTTGCAGTAGCAGGACGTGAGATCAACTAGAACTCCACTTATGACACCATCCCCCCTCAAAACAAAAACGGGCGCCTTGCTGTCATTGGCTTCTGGGTTATCAACAAATGTAATTAACTCGTGTTGCGTCAACGAGTCAATTATATGGGTGACGTTGCGACTTATCAAATCAATAGGGATGTCCTGTTTGTGAAAGGCCACAAGCCGCATAAGAACTTTTCGAAACTCTTTCAAAGAAAACTTGTGTCCGTGTGTCCAGTCATTGAGCTGAAGGCACCACTCGAAAACACTCTTTAGAGACCAAACGTGAGCGCAAGCAGCAAAGTGGAGAGACGTTAATGCAGAGGGGAGGAAAGGGAGCGGGGGCAATTCTAGGGGCACAGGAGGTAAGTCGTCATTTTTGCGGCGAGCTGTGAGCGTGGGCTGGAGTTGCGGTGACCCCTCTCGCAGAGGCTTGAGCACTGAAATCGATTGTGCGAGGTCATCATCTAATTTAGGTAGTTCTGGGAGAATTGTGTAGTCAAATTGATTAGCGTCTGGAGGCATAAGAAAAGAATCATCATAGTACTCGAAATCGTCTTCCTCAATAAGACTCCATCTGGGCACGCGCTCCTGGTTGTAGTAATCCTCAAACCCATTCAGGTAGTCTTCATCATACGGGTACATCCCTGACTTCATATTCGACGAGGCTGGAAATCTTTTGGGTGACGGAGACCTACTGCTGCGGCCATCACTTACTGCTCCAGAATGCATTTGAGGCAGCCTTCCATAGAGAGAGACACGAGTCGGAGAGCTCAGAGGGCTCGAGAAATAGTTCAATCGTTGCAGTTCTGAAGAGATTGGCGGCAGGTGCATGAGCCTAGGGGGAGAATTGCGCACGAACTGGAAATCCGGCGAGTTTGACTCTTGCAGAAGCCGCTCGGGAATACGCATTGCATTTTTCTCGGCCAAACTCGGGATTCTAGTGGGCGTCGTCATAGAAGGGGCCCGTGGCTGCGTGCGCCAGTCGTTAAAGCCATTGGAAATGTCATTCATGAAAACTTCAGCGTCCTCGTCAGAAGAGTGTTTATCCGACAAGGGATATGGTAATTGCGGCGGCGGCAGCGGCGTCTGTGTTTCCCTATATGAACTTTCTGTAATGTCGTTCTGCATTCGTGGCAGTCTTTTGGTAAAAATACTGTCATCTTCAGACTCTAAAACTTGGAACGGCAGAGTGCCTTTCTGCAGGAGATTCTGAAATCTACGCTCTCGATACGAGTGGCTTTGCTGCAATAGCAGGCTCTGTGGGCTGTGCTTCTGATGCGTAACCAGCGGACCTTGTTCTTCGGCTAGTGGTGCCAAAAAATCATCATTTTGGAGAAGAAACAGCGGGCTTTGCTCACTTTGCGTGATCTCATAGTAGTCCAAGTTAGGCGGCGAATCGCGGCCCATATCGTCAACTGCCAAGTTTTGTGGACCTTTGAGTCGCGGGCTTTCGTAAGATAGAAGCAGATCCTCTGCGTAGGATGCAAAATCGACGTACTCGTCGTATTCATGACCGTTATTGGAGTCATATGATAAATCAGCATCGGCTGTGAGTTGAGGAAGCGTTCTCAGCACTTTATACGGCGATGAGCTCACCTGTTTCTCGGGCGTTAAATTAGGTACAGGAGATAGCTCTGGCTCTTTGTGAATGTGACTTGTGGTGGTTCCATTCGTATATGTATCCATGGGAGGGGGCGGTTTCCGCCGTAAACATCTCTTGGTCTCACTCATTGCAGCATAAATTTAGGGTATTAGAGTTTTTCGACGACGGGTGATACGTGTGGAGATTTCTTTGAAGATTATCGAATTGTACTGTTGTTTTTGTTGCTTTGTCTATGATGTTTTGAGATAGATAAGGCTAATGAGTGTTTACACGGCCGGACGGATCTTAAAGACAGTTCGCGGCACGTGATAATGGTGTTATGCTGGGTCCACAGATTACTACTGGGCCCTCATTGTAGAATGCTACAAATAAGTGAGTGAACGCGTTTTTTAGTTTAAGCGAGGAGGGATGGCGAATGAAACTGAGTAATTAGAAGAAATAAAGAATATATATATTTCCACTATTGTCGCCAGTTGGCACACGTTGTGAAGTGGTATTGATACCTGCGCGAAGAGAAAGGCGTACGCGTCACTTCACAATATTGCATATTATGAAATCGTGTGCTGAAGAGTTTTTTTTTTTTTTTTCTATGAGCAAAATCTGAAAGAGTAAAGAAAGGAAAAAAACTTGCAGGCTGAAAGATTCTCCTTGCAAGACTAGTTGCTTACTACTGGTGAGATCTACATAAGGCTGTGCTGAAATAGGTATCGGTTTCGCGTTCAGCTATGAGCACCCCTCAACAGCTATCTGAAAACATAGGGGAACATGCCCCAAAAATCACTAGATGAGATTTTCGCAGATCGTGGGTTGCTCAATTTCACTGGTTCCCAGATGCTGGAAAAAAGTATGTTTGAATTGGTCACTTTTGTCAGTGAGCACGTGGTGTTAGTTGAAGATAAAGGATTGATTATGGCAGCATAAAAAACACCCTTCTTGATAAATTGGCTGCCAATGCAGCATTTTTCCAAACGGAATTCTTTTCTCAAAGGTTTAAAGTGCGTTTATTTTACTTCGGCCGGATACAAAGCTCAGAAAGCCCAAAAATTGAATATTAAATTTAGCTATCACTCACTTGAGTCTTCGGCCGAGACACCCAGAAACAAATTAAACGTGCTCTCAGCTTCACTGCGAAATTGCCATGTCGTCCATAACATTATAATTACTTTTTGGCCTTCATTATCAATTCGAGTACTCGAGCTCTTTTTTTTCAAAGAAACTCCTATGTTTGATTGTTTTCATGACGCATCAACCTTTCAGAGCTCTTCCGTTCCACTGAAAAGTAGCTTTAAACTGGAACATCGCATTAGAAACTAAAACTGTCCTCATCAAATCCAATTTTGAGTGAATCTGGGAAAAAAATACATTCAATTTTTCCGAAACGTAGTCAATTCAGCAAAGCGATCTTACATTCGTTCTTTTTTGAACTAACTTTGCTATTCGTTGCGCCACGAGTCACCGTTGACAATTGTCGCATAGGATACGAGTAATAAACATCTTCAAAAATTATGGTTTGTGTCAGGGTCCCTATATAGTGCTTCGCACTATAATCGGTCTTCTCTGGTTCTGCCTTGCTCAACTCGACACCACGCGTGCAGTCGCACGCTGGTGATTTACGTATCGAGTGTTGCTGGCTCAACCAGTAAAGTCTCTTACATACTCCTCTATACAACCATATAAATAGTCGCCCTTTCCCCTGCAGTGAAAGGGCTCTTTAGTCAGCTATAATACACATAACAAACATGCATTCCCGGTGAACACTAATACATCGAACCTGACAGTTTGGGTCAAAAGGCACAGCGGAAAGTGCATATACAAGCTTACATGCAGTGCTGAAGAATGCCTCGCGTTGAACGGCAGTGCTTTGCGCTCGCGTTCACGAAACGCAGATACGCGTTAGGTTTCCGATTATTTCCCATCGCAAATATGTATTCCGATAAAGTCACCGAGCACATTAACCAAGGCGCCAAACTTTTTGCGAGTAAAGAGTACGAGCAGGCCGCGTCACAGTACGCAGACGCGTGTGCGGCATTCAGCGAAGAGCACTCACGTGACGACCCTGATTTGCTTTTACAGTATGGAAAGCTGCTTTTCGAGGATGCCATGGCAAAGTCGAGCGTGTTAGGTGGCATCAGCGGGATTCGAGCTAATGCAGACTCTGAAAAGGAAGCAAATGAATTGGAGAAAGCTGAGGAGGATCACGAAGATGACGGGTTTGCTTTCCACGAAGGTGTTGCCGAGGAGGACAATAACGATAATGAAATCAAGACTGGTGAAGAGGGCGTCGAGCAAGAGTCTTTGGATGTTGCCAATGAGGATGACGAGGGTTCTGGCAATGATACGCCATCCGACCAAGGAAATGAATCAGATGATTATGAGGACGAGGCAGAGACAGGATTCGAGGCTGCATGGAAGGTATTGGAGCTGGCACGCTTGTTGTATGAAGACGAAGTAGAGAAATACGAGGAGGAAAAAAAGCTGCTCAAAGAGCCATATTTGAAATCCGATGCCGATGTGCCGAAAACAAAATACGTTGAAAGCTTGAAAAAGTTGGCAGACACATTTGATCTTCTTGGAGAAGTCTCTATGGAGAGTGAGAACCTTTCACAGGCATCGATGGACTTCAAAGAATGCCTAGACTTGCGCCAGCAATTGTACCATAAGGATTATTCTGCGCATATAGCCTCCGCGCATGTCAAGTTTGCACTGGCAGCCGGATTTTTCTTTGCTTCGAGAGATGATGCGGCCAAGAGCATGAAACAGGCGATTAAGATCACAGAATTCCTAGCGACGACGGTGGATGCAGATAAAAAGAACGACTATACTTCCATGCTAGGCGAGTTGAATGACAAATATGCAGAACTCACAAGAGACATTCTGGAAGAACAGGATGAGCAGCGCCGCATGATGCAAACCATTATGGGCCAATTCATGGGCTCAGGGTCGGGCAAGGCCTCGGCGGACTCTATCCTGGCGGCAGTCAATGACTTGTCGGCAATGGTAAAGAAGAGAAAAGCCAAGCAAGAGGATGCAACTAAAAAGCCTAAGAACAATTAATATTTCAGAACGGGGGATTTTTAGATGCTTCTTCTGGGGTTTAGAGTTTTAATTAGCTGAATTCTGTCGCAAATTGCTCAAATATTTTCTATAGTGAGGAAGACCTGGTATGTAAATTTGTGGTTCCGGCTGGTATCGACGAAGAAGATGAATTTTTTTGAAGTTACACACACTGGGTGCAACTAGCAAGACGACCAATCATTGTGAAAGAAGTCTGAAGCTCTGAAGCCGAATCTTACATAAAGTTTCGTAAACTTTAGATATTTTGTGAACAGGCTTATCTTAACATCAGGTGAGAAGCAATTATGAGAGCTCAGCTTGTGTGAGCCGTTATCGTCAATATCATCTGCAGTCTCCTCAGATAACCACACTTTGGTAATCTAAAAACAGACAACTCTTGACAATTTGCCGTAGATCCGGAACGTTACGTTTGACCAACTTTCACATAATTCCAAGGTATTGGCGAACCTTTGTTGTAAAAAAAAGGGCATAACCTGGCATCCGTTCTCCTGCTACTATAGTCATGTGATGTTATAGAATTAACAACTGGACACCTCCGACAAGAAAAATAGTATACACCAACTCATTCATAAGCACCTAAAGCAGTCCGTATATCTTATTATAAGTTAAAAAGGTACCCTCTTGCCTAGCGTATCCTATCATAATGACTAAATTCGTATACCCACGCGACACTCACTCGAGCAGTATAAACGTACACGACTTCACCAAGTGACACACACAGCTAAACATCTTGCACATATACACATGAGCTAGTTTTCTGGCCTACGTGAACAGATCTTGGCCTGAGACCGTTATCTTGGCAAATGGAAAACAAAGAACATATCTATTGCAATGTAGAGCATTTTTAGCAGCCTTCGCAGCCAGTGTCCCCGGACTATATTGCATGCACGCCCGCACCATCGGTGCTTAAGATTTGATTTTCGAGCGTGCTCATCTCTGAACATTACACTAAAATGGCCCCAGCTTCAGTACACACTAAACAAACGAAAAACAGGCGCAGAAAGAAGAGAAGAACCGAAGATTTTTCCTCGGACTCTGACTCGGATTCTAGTAGTCTGTCGGAGTCGGAAACCGTGCAGCAGCCAGAGAAAATAGACGAGCCGCAACAGCAGGTCTCCATCGATGATATGGAAATTCAGTCGGATACTGAAACAAAGCAAGATGAAGAGGAGTTGCAGATATCCAGGGAAATACAGAAAAAAGTTGATAACATCAAATTCACAACTACTAAAAACCAGACGCTAGCGGAAGCCAAGGAGACCGTGCATAGAGACAGGCAGGAATTAGAAAACCAATATTTAGCGTACATGGCTACGAATTTCTCTGAGGACCTTGACCAGCTTCGGAAAAAGCCCGATTTCACGAGCAGCTCGATCGTGTTATTGGCTAAAACTCTCCAGTCGGGGAGCAACATGTTTGATAGTGAGACTTTGGCTGCGCTTCTAAACCAGTGATTGAAGCAATGCTCGGTTGAAGATTTGCCATGAGTGAACAAAATCAGAAATGAATTTTTTCAACAACTACATATCCATTTCAATGTGTGACAATCTCAGACCGCGGATATTAGTTGCAAAGAGAAGTGCTTTTAGAGAGGTATAGTCTTTTGGAAAAGGAATCAGGGTTAGGGCAAGCGAGAATTTTAGATTATCTAGTGGCTATTGACCCGTCTTAGATATTGCCTTGAAGATGTGCGGTCCTGGCAATTTGAATTCACTAAAGCCGTTGCGGGGCAAGTTAATACACTCATTGATGTGTCAAGTATATTTGTCTTAATAGTAGCAAATGCACATCCTCGATAAGTGTGAGTGTCATCAAGCGAGGCTTCCATTGAGCGCTCATGTTTTTCAATCGAGAGCTTTTTAAAATGAAACGGGTAGAATCCTAAAATTTTCAAAGAGTTTTTGGTCCATTTTCGAATAAAGCTTGTGACGCCAGAATTTTTGGCAAGTCTTTATTGAGCTAGGTCATTCCTTCAGACATAGTGTTCATTTTCTCCACAAGGACGCTGATTGAAAAAGTTCCCAAAGTTCTTCAAGCCTTATGTCTTCCAATAAATCCTAGCCGCTGTATATGCAGTGTCAACTTGTCCGTATGTTACTTCGCTCCGACGCCTTTCCAAAAGTCCATTCAGAAGAGGCTGGGGGACAATGAAACCGTTCTCTCCTGGCGTCTGGATAAACAGACCTGGAGGACGGTGCCGACATGAAAACTGAAATTGTAAGGTGGCGTATTTTTCGTAGATATTGCTTAATGGTGCCAACATCGAATTCAAATTCATTGGCGCTTGGACAAATATATCCCCAAGGACTTTGGAACACCAACACTCGGTGTATAGGTTATAAAGAGCTTATCTAAGTAATAAGATCGAGATAGGCATAATGCGCATCCTTTTATAGGCTACCTTATGGCATTAGGTGATCTTTAATTCTACTAAATTTGCCGGAATAAGCCAAAATTGGTATTATACTCACTATAGTACAGATTTAATTTAATTAGAACCAATTCGTAAAATATGCGGGGATGGTATTAAGGGAAAAACAGCGACCATCTTAAATTCATGAGTGTGGAGTTGCTAAGTTCTCACTATATATTCTCGAAGGTAGGTGAGCGAAAAAAAATGCGCAAGGCCGGACTCGAACCGGGAGCCCAACGATGGCAACGTTGGATTTTACCCTTAAACCACTTGCGCAGGAAAGCTCCTCTAAGGGTTGAACCCCGGTGGTAATTCCAACCACTAAACTATCGGGGACCTCTGTGAAAGTACAACGTATTTTCCCCGTTGATACTAAAGGGACTGTGGATCTGGATCGTCAGAATGTATCTGGAGCTCGGGATCTTCTCGGGAAGTATAGCAATTACCTTCTTTGAAAAAAAAAACCTTTTGGTACTTCGGTCTTAAGCCGGTATGGGAGATCGGGACGAGAGCGTCCTATAATGTGATATATCTTTAAAAAAAAAAAAAAGGGATTGGCGTCCGACTCAGTGCTGAGCTTGTTTGCTAGTTTTAGTAAGAGTAACGTGTATTAGCTCTGGTAGAGTGAGCCCTATGAATGTGGCTCTAGATGAGCTTGTCCTTCTTTCAAATCTCCAGGAGTAGATTCTAAATACTTCAACCTCTCTCAGCGCGATCCTGCATAAGGTCATGAACCTTTATGCAGAACTGGTGCGCATATTCCTCACAGATTAGTCATAGTATGAGCTAGGTCAATCTGGGAATTTCTATGACCGAAAGTTGTTGTGTAACAACCCGAACCTTCGGTTCACGTGACCTCTGGACGGATCTGAGTGCGAGAGCTACATGAACCATATGCAGGATAGCTCTATGGAGCGGCCGATAGGCCATGCAGGTCCGGATCCGATAACGATAGCAATATGAGGATCCGTGGCTGATAGCAACCGCCAGCAAGAGTAGCAATCTAGTTCTTGCTTGCTAGATCCTCGGCTCGGTAGCTGGTTATATAAAGTGTTAGCAGGACCCTTAACGATTATTGAGAGGTCATCTTTTAATACCATCAGTGAGACTAAAGCCCCCAGGCATATAATTCACTTTATCAATCACCTCAGTGTAGTAAAGCTCCCAGTTTTACGATCTCCGTCTACGACACTAGTATAACTTCCAGCCCGGATAAGTTACATTAAAGAAAGTTTCCTGGTGAATTGACTAACAAGCAAGAAGAGTCACACGAGTCACATGACCCGAGGCACGCACCTGCATATTAGTAAACGCAGATCAATAGGCACGCTCTGTTGAGATATGAACAGTGTCGCATCGAACGAATACTCTTCAGGAGTATCCTTTTCCTTCCATGTTAAGTCGCTCAGTGGTGAGTGGACCATGAACTTACTCATTAAGTCACTGAAGGTTTCAG
>JAKTUB010000027.1:3795-73924 GCA_030556465.1 Metschnikowia picachoensis
CTGCAACACTGTAATTTCGCATATGGTCTCCCACTACACTACTCAGTACAGCTCTGCGAAGGTTAACTAACGTTGATCGGACGGGAAACAGTGTTTTCTTCGCGATGTGGTCGCAGCCGAAAGTTCATTCTCCTAGGTAAATAGACTACACAGTGCGAACAAAATTGAGACTTTGACTTTAATCTACCTTTTTTTGTCTATTTATTTGTAGGGTTTAACCGTTGAACCTCAGCGTCCTGCTGCTACATCTTCTCTCTTCAAAAAAAGAGGAGAGACTAGGGGCAAGGATATTTTTATGTTCTCGCTACTCAGTATTCCTTCCAAAAAGGTGGCTCAGGGGGTTTCTGTATGTTGACAGGTATTCAAGGCTATGGATGATGCCATACAAAGAGAGCTCTACGGTATCGGAAGGGAAAAGCTTTATGTTCGCCCGAAGAAGGGGGGTATGGAGTCATAGAACTTGCGGTTCAATTGCAAGGACACAGAGCAGCGGTAATAGCAAATACCTTGATGGGTGCAACTGATTGGTACACAAGATATTTAAAGTTGAAAATGCTACACCACATGAGCAAGATCATACACCGACTGGCAGAAGTACCAGTACACCGAATACAAGGATTGAGCTGGCTTGAATTCTTGCTCGACTCAGAGTACTTCAAAAACCTTGACTGGACTTTCACGCATAGTGAGAGAATGTATCTAGAAGCCTGGCAAAAAACTGTAACTGGTACACGGGCGGTGGCCCGGCCTGAAAGGGGTTTTTTTTTAAAGAAATTATAATATTAGAAGGAAAACTATATCTATATACCTACAGAAAAAAGCCCATAATACTTTTTTTTTAAAGATATTTCCCATTATAGGACGCTCTCGTTAGAGTATGGCAGGCACACCCAAACAAGCGCAAAAACTATACAACATACAGTAAAAACCTATAATAGATCGCAACTTCACCCCAAGCATCGTTTGGCGACACGAAATCTCTCATCGGAAATGAATCCGCTTTGAGACCTCTACCCAGAATGAACTCAACTAATCAGACTTATCAGACTGTCATCGGCCCATGGGGTTGGTCCTCCCAAGAGCGCGAGACAATAGTCGATTCAGGAGGGGGGCGAGACTAACACCATTCTCCGCCTCCCTGCGCCGTCCTGAATACGCCTTACGTACCACTTTCACAAACCAATTGAGGTTGCGCAAATTTGTAAATGATTTCTCAGTAGGTGCAAGCATTTCTCTCAAGTTCATTGGCCTCGGAAAGCCTATTTTTGTTGGAAGGAATACCGAGTAGTGAGAACCCATGACCATCCCGGCCCCCAGCCTCTCCTCCTTATTCCCCCCTTTTTAATGTGACCGGGAATCGAACCCGAACCGCGGCTTTGCAGGTGTAATTTGAGTAAACATCTTGTCCGCTACACCAAACGCGACAAGGTAGGGTTCATGGAAACCGGTGCGATCCAGGAACAAGTGAAACAAGCAATAAGTATCGGAGAGACACCAGCGAGCTCGCGTGGCGCAGTGGTAGCGCAGCAGATTGCAAATCTGTTGGTCCTTAGTTCGAACCTGAGCACGAGCTTGTTTTCTTTTTGGGAGGCGGAGAATGGTGTTAGTCTCGCCCCCTCCTGAATCGACTATTGTCTCGCGCTCTTAGGAGGACCAACCCCATGGGCCGATGATAGTCTGATAAGTCTGATTAGTTTAGTTCATTCTGGGTAGAGGTCTCAAAGCCGATGAGAGATCTCGTGTCGCCAAACGATGCTTGATTCTGGAAAAGGAAAGTCTTCGTGATTCGATACTCAGTTGGAGCGCTCAGTTGCTCCCGCCCCGTCCTTCAGATGTGCAAACGATGGCGGACATTCTACTCGCGGCGCGTGGGTCGAAGCGCGTCCTGAAAGTAGGTAAAAACTGAGTCCACAAGTATATCAAAAGGCGGCTAGAGCTTATAAGCAGGTTGTCTAGGGTTTATAACCACAGAAGGGCAAAGTGTGAAAATCCAAAAATGATAAAAATTTGGTTTGAGCGCTTGCAGAAGGTGATCGCGGACAATGGCATTCAGCGCGATGACATTTACAACTTTGACGAGACGGGTTTTGCCAAGGGTGTGATCGCGACTACCAAGGTGGCGACGAGCTCTGATGTCAGGGGGCGAAAACCCCTCTTGCAGCCCGGAAATCGTGAGTGGGTCACCGCAATTGAGTGCATATGTGCATCTGGATGGGTCTTGCCTTCATTCGTGATTTTCAAGGGCAAAAGGTGTTCCGCGCATGGTAAAAATGATGGACTTTGCCAGGCTGGAGAGTGGGTGTAAGTCCAAACGGATGGTCTAACAATAAGCTCGCAGTTCGCTGGTTACAAAAAATCTTCATTCCATTCACCGAGCGAAAGACAAAAGGTATTTATCGACTTTTGATCCTCGATGGGCATGGAAGCCATTTAACGCCCAAATTCGAGAAAATCTGCAAGGAAAACAAAATCATCGCATTTTTGAGATATGGAGTCTATTAGGGAAACCTCTGCCCGATTTTGGCGAGCTGCTGGCTGAAAATCTACAAGCTCGTCAGAAGCAAATAGTATGATCAAGAGAATTGAGGAATTGGTTGCTGATCACATACTTTGGCTCGACAGTGAGAGTATCAAGATCCTTTCAATCAATAGAATGGCATTTATCTCTTGGGTGTGACCTCCCGTATGTATGGAATGGTGTATGACCGGCAATGTTTACCATAGAGACAGACAGGTGTGAAAATCTCAAGAAGAAGCCGCACGGCTTGTGCTTATTGAAAAGCTGGGCACGAAGTGGATCCAACTTGCATGCGGTTGCAGGCTTCCGAGGCTTAAGGGGTCTCGTGTGGACGTACCTTATTGTGATACTGAGAATAAGCATGGTCGGTCCAGTACACTCGAGAGGATTTTCATGGACCATTTCCAATCAAGCCCATGATCTTGAGTTATCTTTCGGCCTTACACCATGAAAAATTCTGCGGTGAAAGCGTAAAGTTAGAGTTGATTCGAATTGTGATCATCATTCACTTTTCTGTGCAACTCGATCTGAGGCATTTTTCACTAAACGCGATTGATAAGAATACTAGGAGATGATCAGATCCAGTGTTGTTTGTTTCAGTTCCAGATTAGACTGACTGTTGATGATAATATCTCATGCGGTTCGGACTCATGGCTTGCCTAGAACACCTATACACTCACACGATATGCTGATGAGCTAGTTATAAGTTCTTCTTTGATCGCATAAAAAGCATAAAAGGACCGGCCGGTGACATTTTCACGAATATCCCTTTTTCATGTCCTTTTCCTTCGATCCAGTTTGTCTAACGTGAAATGACTACGATTACGATTACGATTACGATCTTGTACTGTTAGGTGAAGGCTATGAACAATTAAAACTGACTACTTTCCTTCAGCCTCAGTGAAGCCTATATCATCACATTTTAGCGTGTATGGCTTCATTTGAGCTTTCTTGCTCGTGCCTTAAAGTGCTTTTGAAGCCTCTTGCATTTGAATTGCCCTTTTGTAGAGCCCAGTTCCAAAAAAGCTGAGAACACCATCGAGTATGATTTTCAAGTGCAAACGAAAAAGGTCCGTCTTTAATTCATTCGGTACTCGAAAGCTACGCTGTTCAGCGCTCTGTTTACTCAATAAGAGGTACTGCAACCATTCACCATCAATGTAGCCATGCTCCACGAGCCCTGGATTTGCGAACACCAAATTGGGCAACCATTCTTCATTATACAGCCTGAACGCAGCTCGATTGTTGCACTCAGAATCGAACAAAGAGGCTGGTGGCAAAGTTCCCGAAAATCTCTTGACTCAATAGGTCGATGGCGAAATCCAAGACGCGCTCGTGTCTTGCGGCTCGGTCAAGCCTTCGCAAGCCGATAAAATTGTGTCTACGAAAGCATTCAAGTTTTCCTTAACAGAATCAGCGTCGACCTCCCCAACTTCTGCTTGGACGCCTTTTTCTTCGGGAGCACGGCTGTTTTTTCGCAAAGCTTCAAAGATACCATTATCGATACTCACGGGGAACTGGAGCGGCTGTATACCCTTGATGATGAACTTTTTGCGTGGCTGCTGAGTTGGGTCAGCGAGAGGCACGTTGACCACCAGTGTTGCAATACCTATGCGAATGAGATGATATTTCAATATTATTATATATTTCAAAAATTTCCTCATATATTTATCATTATGTCTACAATGTGAATATGGATTCTATACTTACTATATCAAAATATATCGCCTTATTGGAGGAACCCAGTGCTTATTTTCTAGTCGATGAGTGTGCTCCTGATCGTTCACCTTGAACATGGTGAGGTGAGGCTGCTCGTGCCTCAGTCGATATGCTACTTTGCTTTTTCCCATACGTGCACCAGTTATGATTCCCATTCTACGTCTCTTGTTTCTAGTCTTTTAACTGATCTTGTGAGTAGCTAGCGGTCTAAGCTTAAATTGTTGCAAGAATTCCCAGCAGGTTAACGTCTTTGTCGTTACAGTCATGATCACTTTGCCCATCCGATTCTGTGACCTGCAGGCGATCAGGGGTCCTTTCTTATCTTCTTCGTCGAAGATTGTCTCGTGTTTATTGTCACTTCTAGGCAATTGAGAACTGCCAAACTCTTAATTGTACTTTAGCTCAAACTGGTTCGTCTTTTTGTTACCACATCATTCAAGCCGGAGAATAACAATTCACAAGGCGCTGAAATGGCGGGCGTTGCCAAAACAACCTCTTGCCATTAGATAGGGAATAATAAAATCACTCTCTTGAACGTCATAAAAGGTGCCAATATCTTTATCACCGTGCTTTCTTTACTCCGAGAGAAATATATTACCTTAATCTAGTCTGACCGTCCAGACCTGTCACTTCAGAGAAAGCTCTCGCGCATACTCCTCGCCTCGTGATTTTCTTCGTTGAACTAACTAATAACTGGACACAGAAGCTTTTTTTTACGAAAGGGGTAGTCATTGAGGAGTCTTTCTCGGGCTACTTCGATTATCTTTCCTACGTGACGTGACGTGTGAAGTTTGCCATTAGAAAGCCTAAATGTGCGTTATATATTTCAAACCTATTAATAATATATTTCGCAGAGCAAGAAGCGTACTGAGTTACTGATATATTTCGTGAAAAAGATATTTTTTGTCATTTGAGGCATATTCATATTCATATTATTCGCAAAAATAAACATATTATATTTGCTCAATTACTAATAGCGCGCGAGAAACTTATTACCGGCAACACTGTTGACCACCATGACCTCAAACCATCTTTTTTGCCCAATCGCCGTCTAAAAACATACGTAAAGAATATCGACTTTTTTTCAACGTAAGAAAAAGTTTCCTATGAAAGCTGTTCTGCTGTTTCGTTGATATCCTGCTCTGTTACAATTTTAAATTTTAAGCCACGCATAACGCATTACGCGCACCGCACCACTATAATCCAGGCCACAGCTAAGGGAAAAAAACGCCTAAACACGCCAAAAAAAAAATAATAATAATTATCAACCACCATGGCTACGCTTCCGGACCCGATCAAGATCGATGATATCACATCGGGCCGCATTCAGCCGCAGGCAATACACGCCGAATTAGAGCGCCTAAAACAGGAGATCAATGTGCTCCGCAGCGATATGCTGGCGTTCTTAAAAGCTCTCGCTACAGTGGCAGAACACCAGAGCCAGCAAACTTACTATGATGGTTTGGTCAGTAAAGTGAATACCATGAGATCAGACATTTCGGAATTCTGTGCACAATACAACCGGCTTTTACCCATAATCAACCTCACGCAGATCAAATTGGGCAACGAGGTGGAGGTGCTGCTGGGTGCGGCGTCTGGACCCAAAGGCGGGCGCACAAAGAGCGTGACCAGTGTAACATAAGCGTTTCGATTTCATGATACGATGTTTGGAAGATTCTGGGTTATGTCTTTGGAAAGTTCTGGGTTATGTCCTTGGAAGAACCCTCGATAGAATTTAGGGAATTTGGGCGTGCCATTTCCGTGGGATCAGATCGGCAAAGGAAGAAAAATTATAGGACGAAACAGACAACTAGGTTTTTGAGTGAACTCAAGGAAGAGAATGGATACGATGGGAACACAGCTCGGTACGAACAAGGGGTTGCGTGTAAAAATGAAAATGAGAAATACTCATAGGCGGATGTTATCTGATTGAGCGCCAGCTGACTATTCTAGCGTCTGCACAGGAAGAACAGATGACATGGGAACTCAAAATTGGGATTAACCCTGATACAGTGAGACCTGCTTATAAAGATCTTGTTCAACAAGATAAACCTAACTCCATCACTAAAACCCCGTTTTAGATCTTTCTCCTATACTAATATGATAAAGTATACTTAACGAATTTTGAAAAAAAACCCTTATAAACCGCAGGCGGAGCGAAAGGAGACCCTGTATAAGATATCAAATTGGCACTTTGGTGGGTTACTTGTGTGACTCATTCCCATTGTTGACGCCTTGATACGAATGAAGCACCCTTTGGGCGCTTTCCTGGGTGAGAGATTACCTTTGTGCGTGGTGAATACAGCGAAATGCATTGAACCGAGTCGAACGTGTTGATGGACGCATGTATCTGAGGGCATTGAACGCCTGAAAAAGAACGTGAATAGCTGGAAGAGGCATTTCGAAAGTCTCAAGAATTCTATCTTCGAATATAAATTGTGATTGGCAGCTAAGTAAACGTGCGACTGGAGATTTTGTGCGTTTGAAGACGGCGCCGTCGACAAACACGCCTGTTGCAAGCTTCACGGTCTTCAAGTTGGGTATAAACAGGAAAATTATCCTCTTTCTTCAGAAGAAGTACAATCACCACGACGTCGAAGTCTCCTTCCATTGATGCACGAGACCGGGGATCGACTTTGTGACACAGAAACCTGGTCACCGTTCCACAACGGAATTTTGCTCCTTCCCACTGTTCTGGTCCCAGAAGTTGGCAATAAACGCCTTCTGGGTGCATTCACAGGTTCAATGCGAATGCATGGAGTACAATACCTATCATGATGGAACGGCTGCAAGCCTTTGGGCGGCATGTTGGCGACGACAGGATTTTACACCTCAAGAATTGAGCCAACGACACGGCCGAAGAAAAGAGAAATGAGCGTAACCCCTTGAAACCTGAGGGGACCAGAAAGCAATTCAGTGAAGGTTGGAGGTTTGGAACATGATACTTAAGGACATCGCCCATATGTGCTGGCGGAAGTCGGGCCTTTTAGTCGGGTCTTATAGATGAGAGCAAGACTGAAGCTATTTAAGATGATAAGTCGCCCGAAGAGAAAGCATTTCAGATGGTCAAGAAATACAATACGAAGGAGACAACGAGTTCAGTGAGTCAATTCTCAGAAAGTTTCTGCAGCCACACTTTAGCAACCCTGAGGCAATTGCAAAGTCCATCGAGGAGCCGATATCAGGGAAAAGGATGCTCAATTACTTGGCACTTAAATCACCGTTCAGTTTACTCTCCAAATTGACTCGAGTGTGTCCTGATTGATCTTATTTTTCGAAAAGGAAAATTACTTTTCCTGAAAAGATTTGAAAGAGTCCAGAAAACCTGTACCCGTTTCCACTCTTTTTGATAAGATAACCTGGTTACTTTCGTAAATTGACCAAAAAGAAAGGATTCCCATAAGCATGTCTCACTGTTCTGGCTTTGCTTTTCACGATGTTCCAATGAAGTATAGTTTTGTGGAGAGCTAGGTAAGTGATTCTGGCTCCCAGAAAAAAAAAGAAGTGCTTTGCTGTGTAAATGCAATCTAGAGTAGGTTCGAAGGATCTCACGCAAGATGATATTTCGCACAGATTAAGAAAGAGTCAAATAGATCGTGTTGAAATCAAGAATCAAAGAGATACAGACTCCATAGAGCTCAACGTATCACGAAGACAATCAAACTCAAAATTATTTCAATCCTTTATCACGTAAGCACTGACTGAAATACTGTATATATACATATATTCTTTTTCGTACTCCACGTGATTTGCACCTTGCTAGTCGTTTCTTTTGCTGTACCAGAACGCTCACGCTCGCAGCCAGCTCACTAACTCCGGCCGCAAAATAACCGTCACCGATTTTCACGAAATTCGACACATATCGGAAAAAAAACCCTATGATTGAGACCCAAATTCTTGGAGATCACCAAAAATTAAAGTACTTCCAAACTTATCATTTGACATGGAATTAGCTGCCTTGCATTTTGCCACTTGCTAGGGTTACCCTGAACTGACTCACATGGGAGTGCACATAGAGGCGCGCCGGCCAAGCTCTCCAGCTATATAGCTAGCGCGAAAACGTCACCGAAATCCAATCCAACACTATAATCTATCAATATCGATTCTGACTGAATACACATAAAGCCAGAAGAAATATCTATAGGGAAGAAAGAAACATCAACATGTCGCAATTGTTAAGAGAAACATTCCAGCGGTGCAAAGCCGAGGGTAGAAACGCACTCGTGAACTTTATTACGGCCGGTTACCCGACGATCGAGGATACCGTGCCTATTTTACAAGGTATGCAAGAAGGAGGCGTGGACGTGATTGAATTGGGTATCCCGTTCTCGGACCCGATTGCCGATGGTCCCACTATCCAGGCTGCCAATACCGTGGCGTTGAAGAATGGAATTAGTGTGAAAAAGTGCCTCGAGCTCGTGCTGCTGGCGCGTAAACTGGGCGTGCACGTACCGATTATCTTGATGGGATACTACAACCCGATCATGAAGTATGGCGAGCAGCAGATGGTCGAGGATTCGGCTAAGGCTGGCGCCAACGGCTATATCGTTGTGGACTTGCCTCCCGAGGAGGCGATCAAGTTTAGAACCACTTGTGCCCAGTACGGCATGTCCTACGTGCCTTTGGTTGCCCCTGCAACGTCCGACGCCCGTTTGGCCACCTTGGGCAAGATTGCTGACTCGTTCATCTACGTGGTGTCACGCATGGGCACCACAGGCGCGCTGACGGAGGTTTCTACCGGCATTGCCGCCTTGTGTGAGCGTGTGCGCAAGTTTGCCGGCGACACGCCGATCGCGGTTGGCTTTGGTGTGTCTAACCGCGAGCACTTTTTGACTGTTGGCGCTGCCGCTGATGGTGTGGTGATTGGCCTGAAGATCATCACGCTTTTGGGTGATCTGGCTCCGGGTGAACGCAAACAGGTTGCGCGTGATTTTGTCCGCTCGATCTTGGGCGCTGACTACACACCCACTGCACCACCCGCGTACAAGGATTACGTTGCGCCAGAGTCCCACACGGCACCCGTTGCTCTTTCGGAGGAGCAGCACAAGTACAACCCTCGCTTCGGTGACTTTGGCGGTCAGTACGTGCCTGAGGCTATGCACACATGCTTGGCCGAGTTGGAAAAGGGCTTCGAGAGCGCTACGGCTGACCCAGAGTTTTGGAAGGAGTTCAAGTCTTTGTACTCGTACATCGGGCGTCCTTCGAGCTTCCACAAGGCCGACCGTTTGACGGAGTATGCCGGCGGTGCCCAGATTTGGTTGAAGAGAGAGGACCTTAACCACACTGGCTCGCACAAGATCAACAATGCTTTGGCGCAAGTGCTCATTGCCAAGCGTTTGGGAAAGAAAAGAATTATCGCGGAAACCGGTGCCGGTCAACACGGTGTGGCCACGGCCACCGCTTGTGCTAAGTTTGGCATGGAGTGCTGTGTGTTCATGGGTGCCGAGGATGTCCAGAGACAAGCGTTGAATGTGTTCCGTATGCGTATTTTGGGTGCCAAGGTTGTCGCTGTGACTAACGGTACTGCTACCTTGCGTGATGCTACCTCAGAGGCGTTCCGTTACTGGGTGTCAAACTTGGAGACTACTCACTACGTTGTTGGCTCTGCTATCGGCCCACACCCATACCCTACGCTTGTGCGTACATTCCAGAGTGTGATTGGGCAAGAGGCTAAGGAGCAGTTCAAGGAGTTAAACGGCGGCCGCTTGCCCGATGCCATTGTGGCCTGTGTTGGCGGTGGACTGAACTCGACCGGTCTCTTCTCTCCATTCGAGAAGGACACATCTGTTAAGATGTTAGGTGTCGAGGCTGGAGGTGATGGCGTCAACACCGCGCGTCACTCGGCCACTTTGACTGCCGGTATCCCTGGTGTCTTCCATGGTGTGCGCACTTATGTGTTGCAGGACAATGATGGCCAGGTTCATGACACACACTCTGTCTCGGCTGGTTTGGATTACCCTGGTGTGGGTCCTGAGTTGGCATTCTGGAAAGCTTCTGGCCGTGCTGAATTCATTGCTGTGACAGATGCCGATGCTTTGGAAGGTTTCCGCTTGTTGTCACAGTTGGAAGGTATTATTCCAGCCTTGGAATCCTCGCACGCAATTATTGGTGGACTTAGGCTTGCCAAGACCATGAGCTCAGACCAGCACATCATCATCAATGTTTCGGGTAGAGGAGACAAGGATGTGCAATCCGTGGCAAAGGTCTTGCCAGTGTTAGGTGAAAAGATTGGCTGGGATTTGCGCTTTGAGGATGACCCATCGAAGTAATCCTCAGATCCTACTTTTCAATGAACATAGACTTCAAATGTAACACGTGACATTGCCGGAACATACCTATAAAAGATCAATTTGCAGGGTTGTATGAAAAAAGTCTTCAGCTCGCCAACCTCTTGTAAGTAGCTCCATATTTGCCATACATGCGTTTTCTCTTACGAATGTTTTACATTGTTGATGCAGTTTATTCTATAGTAATGAAATTACTCGAGGGTCTGTCCCTCTTTGAATGCAATTGATTGCGGCTTAGCTAAAGGCCATGCGGTGTAATACACAGATCAGTAACGTTTCAAAGACGATTCTGAATCAGGAATCTGTCAAGAGTGATCGCGAAAGTGCCAGAATAACGATATAAATATCTATGCAAACCCACCTTTTGCCTTTTTCTTTTTCCTGCCCACAATCGGCTGCAAACTGGGCCGTTTGATGGATTGCGAGGATTGTGAAGGGCGTTGGCTGGATTGACTCGCAGAAAGTGCCAGCAAATGGCCTTGAGATTGACTTTTTTGCAGCAAATCCTGAAGATTTTGAGTTTGAGACGATTTGATCCTTTCTGCTTTCTTTTTCTTGCCCTTCTTGGGGCTTTCTGATAAATAGTCCCTGCTCTCTGCAGGCGCACCCATAAACGAGTCAGAGTCTATGCGAACGAGTGGAGGAGACAGCGGTATCTTTCCCGAAAACCCGTTCCGAGTGTCCGAATCATGCGCTGGCGATGCCAAAGAATCAATTTTACCACTTTTGACTTCGTAATTGTCTCCCAAATCGTGTTTTGAGGCACCCAAATTCTGCGATTCTGCCAACTGCGAATTCTGAGTGAGCGCACGGCGAAGAAGCGTATGCTTGCCGTTAGCGGAGGCCATGTTTGGTTTTGCGAAAATATGCAGTTTCCCACTTTGCGTGGCTTCCGGCACGTCAGTTTCCCACTCATTCAAAGAGCTCTTTAACGCCTCGGGGTATTCCTCGGTCTCTGCCTCTATACACTCAAGATAGTCAAGAGTATAGTTGGCATGTGCTTTCGTCATACTTGTAGCGAGCAAAATCGCCGCTTTTTGCCGGTTTTCAGGTGCATAATCCTCAAGAGATCCAGGAATTTCTTTGATCGATTTGGCTGTCCCACGCATAACTTTCTTGAACAAGCCAGAATCAAACCGTAAAAGGGAGATATCCTGCGATTCATAAAACTCTCGTAGCTGCAGTAACATCGAGTCGAATTCCTCGAGGTCCGTGACTTCCATGGGCACGTTCTCGGCGATTGTGGCCAAGGATCGGTGCGATGAGAGGGCAATTGCATCTTCGGCAGATTGATCCGCATCACCTTCGAAAAAGGGCTTGATTTCGGCACCCAATTGGAAGGCGTAGTCCTGCACGAGCTCACACTGAGAAGGGTCTGCGTCTATATCGTTCTCAGAAGCCAGCCCGGCATCAATTTCGTTATTTTTATTGGCATTTTGAGTCATGTTTTGAACTGCAGCGGAGTCTTCATTCATCCCCACATTTTTCGAGTCGTCCAATATAAACCTGTTACCCACCATGCGGATCTGGCCCAGAAAAAGACGGTAAAGCATCCGTGACTCTGCTAGGGAGAGTAGCGAAGTAACATACTTAACAGGCTTTGGATTTGATTCTTCATAGGTACAATTCAGCCGAAAAGCACGGTTTTCCAACCCGCAAAAAGTCGTGTGTATCAGATAAAACTGCTTATTCATCTCCGCAACACTAAGGAGTGGCCCTGTGTCGTTGTCGAATGACGGCGCCTCCGAAATTACGATTTCCAACGGAAATTTGTGCCTGGAGGGGACCATATACGGGTCTCTGAGACTGCATGGAAGCCCGTCTTGAAACCCAAACGTAAACATCACTCTGGCCGGCGAGGCGCTCGAGTACACCAAGCAATTATACGCGGCTTGGGGTTCGCAGAAACATGCCGCCAATTTGAGCGTCACATCCGTATTGTCAAGATAGTGTTTCCAGGAGAGGCGCCGCAATAAGTTGCCGTTCTGTATTTTTACCCAGATGAGTTCTTGCAGCGTCAAGAGAAACAACTCGTTATTGATTAAAGCCAAGTCCTGCGCACGTGACCACACATGAAATGTGATAAGTTTTTCAATTTGGCCACTTTTTGTGCATACACGGGCGGCGCTTTTCCTGGCAAAGTAAAACAAATAATCTGATCCTGATGGCCAACAGAGTCGCCGCCACATTGAGTTGTCTGCAGGGTCGAAATCCGGCAATTTTGCGCTTGAAATGAGCTCGTATTCCCAGCCCTCTCGTAGCGCATATGTATATGCAGAGTAGATGCCATTTGAATCCACAAAGGCGAACTTGTTTCCACTAAGCGTCACATGCATTATGTTCCCGCTATCATGCTTGATTGTGAATACTTTTTTGAGTCGTATGCCTTTCTGGTTTGGGTCATTTTGCCAGCTCACAGTAAGGAATGCAACGTCTCGAAGTCCACGCACAACCACGATTTTGCGCTTGCTGTGAGTTTCAACCTGGTAGATTTCAAAGGGAAATCGGCACTCTACCGAGTACTCGGAGACTTGGGGAACACTGAATAAAGTCTTTTGTGATTTGTTTGGGGTTTTCTTGTCGAAATAATTGCGCCTTCTCGGCATCATCGGCACCACTCGTAGCGTATATGGATCAGCCGCAAAGGCGTGACAGACCACTGGAATCATGGATGTTTTCGCTTTCGGATGGTATGGTATACCCATTAAGACAACTGGCTCGGAATAAGCGGCGGTTCCAAGCTGAAAGGTGCCAAAAAAAGGCCCTCTGGAAGGATCATATGCATTTGGTTCATGTAAAGGTGCGGCTTCGGTGTCCAAAGCGGCCAAAACGGGCGCAGAAATCGCGAGGTCGTCGTGAAAATTGGCAGTAGCCGCCAGGGGCTCTCGTCGTAGCTTCACATGTTCTTTATCGGCTCCCAGTGCGAGTTCGACCGCCAGATTGTGGATCTCATGAAATTTCGGCCCGTGCGCTTGTAGTCGTGGGTAAGAAAGCGCCGAGTTCGGGCTGTCATCCAGCGACCTGGCTCCCGGTCGAACCACGGGCAGACCGCTAATGCCGTATGTCAACTGCGGGCCCAAATGTGTTTTAGCAGGCCACATGTGTGGGTATTTCTGGCCTTCTGGTTGTTGTTTTCCACCTGTCGAGTGCTCTCTGATCCAGATGTGATGAGAGTAGTGCATGCTGAGAGTGCACCGAGCCTGTGATCCAAAAACATCCAGCACCACAATAGGAAGAGCTTTCAGTTCAATTATCTCATAAAGATCTAGCAGTTTAATTTGTTTTGAGAAAAACCATGCGTTATTGCCAAAAGAAATTAAGGGTTAATGATGATTCGACGTAATTTTTGTATCAATTTTGTTTTGGCCCTGGTTCGGCCCTAGAGACGGCCCAATGTTGTTTTTGTCGCGGCGCGATGGCCCCGGATTTTGGCACTCTTGCAGGGCCGAAACGACGCGTTTTGGTATGTAAAATGGGGCCGCGCGGGCGAGCTTTCCTCGTATTTCGAGATTCAGAATCAGGCCAGGCAAGGCCAGACAAGGTCATAATGTGCGTTTTCGAATTTGAATTCCACACGTAAATTTTTTAACGCTTTCGAGCAAAAACGGAGAAAAAATAAAAAGAGAAACTTTTGTTCCTTTTGCAATTTGCTGGTTCAGTTAGTTCACCTTCGATGGCTGTGTGTGGTCAGTGGCTGCGGCGCTCGCCAGAAGTTTCCGGATTCTTCATCAGTAAGGAAGGCGGTCTGTTTTCGATGCATTCCACAACCGCCGATAGTACACGGACCCAATAGAAGTTACACAAACTTGAAACAGCAACAAACATGTATGTCAAGCATTTTTCTTGCATTTTTTGTTTCTCTCTTACTTCCACTCAAGTTTGTGCAACTTATCTTGAAAAACTTTGACCAAGATCATGCCTCATCTACTCTAGTGTTGTACGCAAATCGACTGCTGAAACCCACGAAAAAGTTGAAGCCTTCCTTCTAGATTTGATGCTTTCATGCACAGAGAATTCACATCTTGGCTTACACCAGAAACATTCAAAATATACTCTTCTGAGCCAGCGCTGTGAAGTGACGGGCTTCAGAAGGGAATTCTTGATCTCGGAGAGGGATAGAGACGGTTTCCTGAAACGACACAAGTATGCCCGCTCAGATTTATGCAGCCAAACGATGGGGGTTACGATATCGTTAAAAGTCAAAATCTCGCAATAAATCGTTATAGCTACTGCACACCCGCGGTGTTATATTTTATGCAACACTGCGTCCAATGCGCTGCACACAGGTGATTTCAAAACGGGTAATAGTTTGAAAAGTGCTTCAGTCTGAGTACTTTCAGGCCTAGTGCACCTTGTATAAGTAATTCAAACTAGCTTTTGCTAAAAGAATAACTAAAGGAATCCATCACAATCGCGCTGCGATGAATATCTTTTAGCTCCGCGGCCGCCCCCTGTCGGGGGTAGTGCGTCTCCCGAGATCGATGTCGCGGACCTCAGAAAAACCGACATGCGGTGTCTTCCACCACGCGACGACGCCTAGCGCGCGCGCATTTTTCCTCTCAACAGCTTCGATTGTTTTCTTTACAGACCACACATAAAATGGCCAAGAAAAGTCTGCTGAAATCGGCGGCAGTCCAGAAGCGGTCAGATACGTTGCTGGACGTTGATCCTGTGGCGGCCCCTCGTTTTGGTGATGGTAAGTTCAGGCCCTACATTGTCACGGAGGTACCTTCAGAAGTGACGAGTTCTCGCACAATTAAGTGCCTGGAATGGCCCTTGTTGGCGTTTTTGTTTGTTTTGGGTTGTTTTGTGCGCTTGCGTAATATTTCCATTCCAAACTCCGTCGTGTTTGACGAAGTGCACTTTGGGGGCTTTGCCCGGAAGTACGTGTTGGGCCGTTTTTTCATGGACGTGCATCCGCCTTTGGCAAAAATGCTCTTTGCCGCGGTCGCATCTTTGGGCGGGTTTGATGGCCTGTTTGAATTCACCGCCATTGGTGATGAATACCCGGCGCACGTGCCGGTTGTGTTGATGCGCTCGTTTTCGGCTGTTTTGGGCCTCGCTACCGTGTTCCTCTTGTACCTGACATTGAGGGCGTCGGGCGTGCGTCCTATTGTCGCTTGCGCCACGGCCACATTGCTTTTGATTGAAAATGCATTCGTGACTATTAGCAAGTACATCTTGCTCGATTCACCCTTGCTTTTCTTCGTGGCCTCGGCCATCTACGCGTTCAAGAGATTCGAGATTCAGCAGCCATTCTCGATGGCGTGGTACCGCTCTCTTTTATCGTGCCTGATCTCGTTGGGCTTTGCATTTTCTTCCAAGTGGGTTGGCTTATTCACTATTGCGTGGGCAGGCGTGTTGTGTGTTATTCACATGTGGTTGCTCATTGGCGACTTGCAGGTGAAGAGTCATACGATATGGAAACAAGCATTCACTCGTGCATCAATGTTAATCGGCGTGCCCGTGGTGTTGTACCTTGCCTTCTTTGGTGTGCACTTCTCTATGTTATCCCAAGATGGCGACGGCCTGGCTTTCATGCTGAGTGCCTTCAAGGCAAGTTTGACTGGACACAAAGTACCACAAACGACAATGGGCCCAGTTGGGTTTGGCTCCGTGATACTATCCGTCACATCAACACACATGGTGGTTACTTGCACTCCCATAGACACTTCTATCCTGCCGGTTCGAAGCAGCAGCAGGTGACCTTGTATCCGCATATTGATTCGAACAATGACTGGGTGATTGAGCCTTACAATGACACAATGCCCGAGACGTTCGTACCAATCAGAAACGGTGACAAGATTCGCTTGAGGCACGTGAAGACGGGGTTGCGTTTGCACTCGCATGATGAAAAGCCACCGGTCTCAGATCGTGACTGGCAAAAGGAGGTGTCCTGTTATGGATTTGAAGGATTTAGTGGCGACGCTAACGACGACTGGGTCGTGGAGATTGTGCAACATAAAACAAAAGGTGCTGCCAAGGACAATTTGCGCGCGATTGAGTCCGTATTCCGCTTGAGACATGCCATGTCGGGCCACTACTTGTTTTCCACTGCGGTCAAGTTGCCAGAAGAGTGGGGATTCGGTCAGCAAGAAGTGACTTCTGCCTCGCAAGGTGCCAGACCATTGTCCCATTGGTACATTGAAACCAATTCAAATGACATGTTCTCTGGAAACGACACTGTCTCGTACCCAAAATTAGGATTTTTCCAGAAGTTCCTCGAGTCTCACAAGGTCATGTGGAAGATTAATAGTGGCTTGACCGCGCACCACAACTGGCAGTCCGACCCACACGAGTGGCCGTTATTATTGCGTGGAATTAACTACTGGAACAAAGACCATACTCAAGTTTACTTCATTGGCAATCCTGTTGTGTGGTGGACTGCTTCTGCGTGCTTGTTCGGTTTTCTCGTGCACGTCGGCATCTCCCTTATTAAGTGGCAGGCCGGCGCGCCCTTGAACGTGAAGAAAGCTGCATTCAACTACAACTACCAGATGTCAACTTACTTTATTGGATGGGCGATTCACTACTTGCCCTTCTTTATAATGGGCAGACAACTTTTCTTGCACCACTACTTGCCTGCTCAGTACTTTGCTATCTTGGGTCTTGGTCACTTCTTTGACCTTTTGGTGACCCTGTCCCAGAGATACAGCAAGCCTGCGTATGCTTTCTTGGTTGTCTTTTTGACAGTCACAGGAGTTGCTTATCACACCTTGTCGCCTTTGATCTCTGGGACACCATGGACCAAAGCCCAGTGCCTCAAGTCCAAGATCGTTTCAAACTGGGACTATAATTGTAACACGTTTTTGGAAACTCCCAAGGAGTACCGCGACTTTCTCTTGACTTCGCAAGCCGAGGCGGCTAAACCTGCTTCCGTTGCGTCTGCTATTGTGGTGAACGATGCCAAGGAAACGCCGATTGTCGTTGAGTTGGAATCGAAACTTTTTACTGCGAGCAACAATGTACACGAGGAACCTCCTGCCGCGGAGACACACGCTGGCGAATGGCCTTTTGGTGACCAAGTTGCACAAGAGGAGAATCCTCAGGGCGAGCTTTTTGATGAGCCCACAATTGGCAAAGAGGGAATTATCGGAGAAGCTGAGTTGCCTGAAACCCTGGAAGAGCAAGAGTCGCAAGTCCACGAGGAGCCGATTGGTGCAGTTGATCCTGAAATAAGGGCGCAAGGGGTGATTGAGCAAGAAAAGGTAGAGGAAGTGGCTCACTGAATTACCGGCGCCTCACAATTGCCACAACAGATCAATCTGTAGAGCAACATAGAATTAGAACCAAAATACAAGAGTATATGATTGCCGGGACTATGTTTGAAGCTTCCCATATAATACTTTTAATTTGAACATCCAGGAAAACTGAAGCAAGAAATTCGAGATAAAAAGATTCGTCACTATTGGTTATGAGGCACCAATGATTGTGAGGCTAGCGATCTGACTGACAAGAAGTGGTACACACAGCAGCCAGAAATATGATGATTGCAGATTGTTTTCTCTCAAAGCAGTCAAGTTCAAAGTCCGCTTTCTATTTATCAGAGTTAGCTAAAGCACGCGCCACTGATCTGTGGATTTTGAAGATTCCTTGTCTCTTTTGATATCAACAGAGCTTACGTCTTGAAAACATCTCTTCCTAGGAATGTTTAACGGGCCTTCTTTGCCGTTGTAATCTACTTTTCAAGCTCTTCTGCAATAGCCTGTATTGGAAGTCTTTGCGATCCATCTCCTCCTTTACATATTTCATAAGCCAGTCAATATTCCTCACCATGTCTTTGTGCTCACGAAAGGCTTGTATCTCTTGTGTATTCCATGCTGTAAAACAGCATTATTTTAAATGACATGTTGAGTTATATCGCTCATTGCAGAAAAGGAAATCTTCCTGTTAAGTCTCGTCTCCGACTTCTAGTGTGTCTTCCATCTCACATTCCGAAAGCACTAGTCTCCGAATTGATCTGATTGCATCGATTACCCCGTCAATTAGGTCTAAAAGTTCACTACCAGTAAACGTTTCATCGATAACTGCTCGGCGACGAAGCTCACCTAATAAAGTATCGACTGATTTGAGATCCGCCCTCAACTATACCATGCATATGAACTCCCGTAGCTCGGTGGGTCCCAAAGATCCATATAATTTCGTTACAACTTCCTCCGGTGGTGCAACGTACCCTGAATGACGCCAGCTACGGAAAATGCAATCAGCGTCCACAACTGCCCAGACCCGTGTACAGATTTGATTGCATCTAGCATAGTGGCCCTTTTCATAGGATCTGTTTTTGCTGGATACATTTGATTGAGAACTGGGAGCCAGAATTGCTTACCCAGCTCTCCACTTAAGCATAAATGAATATATATAAACCCTCAATCAGCTTCGCTGCCTTGCCTTGCGTTGATAGCTTGGCTTATTCTTAACATGCCTTTGCTTTCTTTGTTTTTCTTGATACATCTGATTTTAGCTTTTCAAAACTTGCAGATTGTTCCCTGATCTTACGGCTGCAACTTGGAGGTCTGATTGGGCGGCAAGAAATGTATCTTCGTGCAGTCAAGCTTTTTCACGGCTATTAGTACTCCCATGCCCTTTTAATGAAGTGAATGATTGCCCACAAGCAAGCAAGCGTTGCGAGATATTCGCTTGACGTTTTCATCTAACACAGCTAGCCATATTTCCATAAAGTCAAACACCATCCATGTTCTTTCACAACCACTTAAGTGGCACTGACTTTTGAGGCTGGTGTGCTCACATGATTGATCTTTTCAAACCCGCAGATGTTAAGCATAGACTTAATATAGTCGCCTAGATGGAGAGTATGGGTAGATGTGATCTCGACATTGATTCCAATGTCTTCAGTCTTAAAGGCAGTCCAAATTCTTACTCGTTTCTGGAAGAGGTTCTTGTCACAGCTTATAATGAACAAGTCATCCACATACACGTCAAGAAGTATCGAGCTTTTCAGAGCCTTTCAGAGCCTTTCAGAGGTAAAGATATGGCATAATTTAGAATATTATTGAACATCTCCTATCATATTTGAGGAGCATGTCTCAAACCATAAATTGATTTCTTAGGCTCGTAAATGAGATCACCCTTTCGAAGTTTTGTAGTAACCGGGTGTTTGCATGATACAAAAATCCTTCCAAGATACCATTCAAGAACGCAGTCAGAGTATCACTGATGCATCTCCATTTTATCCCTCGCAGCAATAACAAGCAAAAGCCTCATGCTGGCATGCTTGATCACCGGCAGATATGTTTCACCATAATTTTTGCCATGTACCTGTGTGAAATCCTTTGCAATCAACCTTGCTCTAAAGACACCATGGTCTTTCTTAGCAAATACTCAGCGACAACCAATAGGCTTAATTTCTTTTGTGAGAGGTACAAGTGTAAAATTTCCAATAACCAGATGTGCCTTCATTTCTTCATCAAGAGCAAAGTGCCATTTTTCCTGTCTCTGGATTGGTTGGCTTCACTTAAGGTTTCAGGTAGACTATCCGAAAACTCACCCCGTTGGAGAATAGAGAGCCCTACAGCATGACAGAGTGCTTGAGCATAGTTGGTGCGTAGCTGCTCTTCGTCTGTTCTTTCCACATCATTCGAAAAGCCATCAAGACGTGTTTTGCTCTCTGCTAAATAGTTATTAGATGTTTCTGTGTCATCATACAGAAATATGCCATACCAGTAAAGGACCGAAAAGGATCACGAACACTAATATCTTTCTTCCCCCCTGAGAGTAAAACTAATGTCTTGCGTTCTTTTCGCATGCGCTTCAGTTGAGCAATTCTTTCCCCACGAGTCATCCACTTATCAGGTCTGATTCATTCGAAACTCTCCCTACTAGCTGATTCGGTTTCCAGGTCAAGTAAACGCTCCTCGTGATCAGGTTGCACATCCAACACAAGAGTCGTCCAGGGCGCATTAGCATCCCTTTCTTTCACGATATCTCCACTTAAAGAACCCGAAAATACTTGTGGTCTTATCGGTGTTGGGTCAGCTATCTCCGCATTTTGAGTTTCTGAATGCGCCGCAGACATTGAGTCGTTTTGCATCATTGCACCTAGCAGAGTGTTATGCGTGATCTGAACCTTATCCCTCAGGACCCTATCAGCCTTTTACGCGGAGCGAGACTCCTCTGAAATGACACCCGTGTCCGAGATCTTGCGTCGCTTCGAACGTTGTGAGTTATTGTTAGACATGCCTACGCCACGCTTCACACCCCTTATTTGACATTCACTTCAGTGAGAGTCCCAAAAAACGATTTGTTTTTCATCACCTTTTACGTTGCATCTTGTCTCGTGAATTGATCCATTCTTTTCATCAAAGCATTCATAGTGATCTTGCTTACCTATGAAGCCGGCAAATCTGAGCATTGTGTTTTTGGTTCAGATTATGGTCCCGGCTACATCATCACTATTCATTTAAAAACTCGTACTGGTTGTAAGCAACAAATGTTTTGTAACGTGCCGGTTTGCAAAAAAAAAAGAAAAGAAAAAAAGAGAAAAAAAGCGAGAAACGGACATTTGGATGAGCTTGTAAGCCATCAGTGACAATCTTCTGTTGATAAAGAAGGTCTTGAACAATCTCACCACACGGTCATATGCGGTAAATGCAATCAAACAGTAACCCCATTCCATCCAGCCAAGACTCTCGAATTGATACCACATGGCAACAGTGAAGAGCCAGCCGAAGAGTTTGTGCAAAAGCAAGAATAACTCGTAGATGGCGTTTCTGACAAAACTCACACTGTGCCCCAACATCACGAATAGCAATACCGTTCCCCCCCAAAACACCCCAGCGCCAATAAATGACCAGAGCATAAACCTGGTAGCCACTGTCTCTCATTGCTTATGCGGTTCACACAGAATGGACCAAGGCTTCGAGGGACATCACAATCCCCACCACTTAACGATACTTGATAAACGTGGCCTGCGGAAGCCCCGTCAAAAAGCAAAATGGGTTGTTGCGGAGCCCAAAAAAGTATACGACAGGCATCAACGAGAACGCAATGAGGGCACTGCCGTAGCCAATAAGATCGAGTGTAAGGAAAGTCACCTTTTTTTTACATTGTTTATTCGAATATAGAGAGTGGGAGCATCGCTCAAGACCAGTAACTCTACAGATTCAAACTGAAAAGGAAGAGGCACGGTCCCAGCCACGCCAGGCAGCCAAGTCCCCAAACCCCTTCGCATCCTCACAACACCCTTACTTTCATCCTGAAATCCTTAAAATCCTTCTTTTTAATACCTCTGGCGCTGGAAGTCATGTTATTGATGTACACGCTCGGAAGGCTCACGGTGTACGATAACGCCATGGAGAGCACCGGTTGTATCACGAACGCCGAAACAAGCACGAGCTCGCCACGTGTGAGCGAAAAGATTGTGTTTTGCATCATGTGTTTCTGGCACCATTTCCTGCCGAATTTAGGCCATACGGAGACGTGGAAAAGACGCCGACGCCACATCATGTTTGAAACGGTGATGTGCACAATGTACGCACCCCAGAAAAGCACGAGACCCCAGCCAAACCACTGGTTTTTGAACACGTGATGGCTGATTTCGTTAAACGACGTTTGAAGATTTTGTATGCCGAAGAATCGACCAAAATAGGCAGGTAGAGCCGGGTGGTCTTACTGCCTGGCGGATCGATCATGTATTGCGTGGCGTTCTCCAGATATTTCTCTAGCTCGCCAACGGTAAAAACCATATCCGCCTTCTGCAAGCACCATGTGGCCAAATGTTTCCGTGCATGCTTAATTTCTTGCTTGCTGACGCCTTATGTCTCCATAAAATTGGTCACAGATCCAACCCAGTCGACGTTATTGCATCTGCACTTGTAAATCTTCATGCTTTGGCCCGTGCCGCCACAGCCCCGGTTGAAGTTTTTCATGTTGTATTTAGATGAGCTTGTAAGCCATTAGTGACAACAAATAGGGCCTGGGGGTCAAATTCACCTTGATCCATGTTGGCGCCGGTCAACTCATCATTGGAAAACCTAAGAACACTAAACTGGTTTTTGAAGACCATCAAGAAGGTGTACTCTTGAAGTCACGCAAATCACCCAGTGAATCGCCTTATTGACCTTTCTGTTGGGACAGTTGAAGCGGCGGGCGGGGGAAGTAAAAGAAGTAAAAGAAGTAGAAGAAAGGAAAGAAGTAAAAGAAAGGAAAGAAGTAAAAGAAAGGAAAGAAGGAAAGAAAGGAAAGAAGAAAGAAAGGAAAGAAAGGAAAGAAAGGAAAGAAAGGAAAGAAAGGAAAGAAAGGAAAGAAAGGAAAGAAAGGAAAGAAAGGATTCTTTACTTGTACCGCTCTTCAGTGTTGCATCGTACAGCCCAATACGACGTACATGTCGGATATCCGATCCTGTTAGATGTGTACGAAAGTACGAAAGTACGATGAATACGATGGAATACGAAAGTCGTGTTTTTACCAATGTTTTGGGGATAAATCGGCATCATCTCGATGAACGCCAGAATTATAAGCTAGTCCGAATTTATTTTGTAATCTTTTTCGAAGGTCTGGTAAGTTATTTGAAAAATCAGTCTTGCGAAAGCTTGTCAACTTAAATCACGATTTCCATGGCAGCCGGATTTTTGCCTTTGCTTGTTCTCGCTGCATCACATGAATCTCCATCCATTTCTCCACCCGTCTCTTCATCCAGCTCATCCAGCTCGTCCAGCTCGTCCAGCTCGCCCTCACCGTCAGAACTTGAAGGAGTTCCCTTCGAGCCCGATAATCTATACTTGAGAAACGCCAACATCTTCACCTTTTCCGTGGATATTCGATTTCTTCTCTTCGTAACAACATCATTTATTGCGGGCGAATAACGACTCGAAGGATGCGAACATGGCTGGTATGGCCAAGTAATCTTTTGCTTTACCAAAAAGAACGGGGTATGTGCCTTTTTGGCTTGATAGAACTCAATTACACTCTTGTAGCGCCCATCTATTTTCGTAGAGAGGTATAGTTTAACTTCGTTCACCTTAGCGACAGACAGCTCGTCGTCACTGAAAAGTGTCAAACTGACGGATGCTTCCTCAGAAGACGATTGAGTTCTGGCCCTCACCCCACTATCTGAGGTGTTAGAAGCGCCACAACTCTGCTTACTGTCGTAGACTCCCTTATAGCGATGGTAAGCATCTTTGAATCGCTCCTCTACCCGAGCCATGGCATTATCCGGGAACCCTCTTCGTCTGAACTTTTTGAGCTTCATTCGCGGATCAAGAACAGAAACAAAGTAAAGGTTAAACATCCGACCAGTATCAGTATCATATATAGGAAAGTATGAATAGAGTTTGTGGTAGGCTTTTCATATTCCTTTAACTAGGTACGGATTCGACGCTTCGAGGTCGTCCGAAGAAAAATTAACAAGTTCCTTCAAAAACTTTTGAATGTAAGGAATGGTCAAATGAACAGTTCGCAACACTGCCGCTCTTGGTGCAGTGTTGCGAATTACAATAGAAAAACGACGATTTTACGAATTACGAAACGATGACCTAGAATTATCGTTATCGTTTTTACAAAAACGATAAGATGACCTTGAATTATCGTCATCGTTATCGTAATTCGTCATTTTATCGTCATTTTATCGTTATTTTATAGTTATTTTATAGTTATTTTATCGTTATTTTGTCGTTATTCTGTCGTTATTTTGTCGTCGTTCTGTCGTCATTTTTTCGTGATTATCTTATGATTTCGCCGGAGTGGATCTGGGTTCTGCATTAACAACCTCGCAGAACATCGAGCCAATTGTTTCTGTTCGAAAAGTCTTCGCTCCTTTCCTTAGCACGGTGAAATGATGATGGTAACATTTTCTTGTTTTAGAGAAATATATATCTATCTACTTTGAGTGATGCAAGAAAAATAACTGCCTCATTGCTAAAATACGTTAAGTCGTCAAAAAGGCCACGACCTCAATTGACCTCAATAGCCTCAGCAATGTCTACTTCCATTTGGTCACCACTAACATTGTCGATCTCTTTCAGAATCATATCGTTTGAATCCACATCATCTCCAGCATAATCATCAGATTCCACACCCAGTTCCTCGTCACCAGGCCTTATTTTTCTCACCATATCTTTGACAACTGCTAACATTTTGGTCGTGGCTGGGAACAATCTATTTCTCTTCTTCGTGATTACATCTCCAAGGATTGAAAAGAAGGATTCTGCCGGCGCGGACATAGCTGGGATAGCCATAATATCTTTCGCAAGCTTATAAAGCATAGGAAACCTATTTTTATTATACCGATAGTAAGTGACGACATTTCCGTCTTCGGGGTTTTCGAAGAGATATGCTTTGACTTCGTCTTCTTCGTCATCAGAAAACTCATCCTCACTAAGGAAAGTAAAGCGTTTGGTTCCCGCATCATCAACTGCATTTGAGCATTGGTCGCCTTGTGAGGTGCTTCCCGTATTTCCCTGATTCTTTTCGTAGTATCTCAGATAAAGCTTGTACACCCTTCCCAAATTCTCTCTGATGTTATGAACCAAAGCAGGCGGAAAAGATTCTCTGAGTTGAAAATATCCGAGTTTATACTTTGGATCGAGAGCGGTGGCCAAATAAAGAACCAGCATGTCCCCACATATTCGGGGCTCCAACCCTAAATCTAAGAAAATCGTTTGGCGCTTGACATGACTTCACCAAAGAAAAGGCCAAATCGTTATTTTATCGTTTTTTTTATCGTCATGAAATTGTATTACGAAAAACGATTATTTACGATTTTGATGATTTCAAATATCGTCATTCGTTTTTCGTCATTTCCATCGTAATGTCGTTTTTCGTAATACGAAAAACGTTAAATTACGATAGCGCGCAACACTGTCTTGGTGCTTGGCGCACCATAAAATCGTCTAGTATCACCAATACAGTTTTGGGCCCGTGCATCATGTGAGACACCCACCACCGCGAACAGGCCGGGCGAGAGAGAGATGACGAAACCGATTCATTACCCAACAAAGAGCCACGAGAATCAAATCTCACCGCCATAAATTTCTAACATTTGGCGTTTTTGTGAGCAAAAAAAGGCTTTTCGATTCGGGAAATTACAACTCTATTTATCTAAAGCTATTTATTCATAGTTAGTCAACGATCCAGCGCGAGTCGGGTTTCTATAGTGTTCGCATTTGAGTGAAACGCCAAATCGTGCTAATTGTCAAAAGACCAGATCTTCTTTTTCGCTAGCAAAAAACAGACTTTGAAGGAATGTCGGAAACAGACCACACGTGTCGGATTTGCCGCGGTGAAGGCTCGCCCACACAGCCGTTGATGCACCCGTGCAAGTGCCGTGGCCTGATTAAGTATATCCATCAGGAATGCCTATTAGAATGGCTCGAGCACTCCAACAACAAGGCAAAACGCTGTGATATCTGCAATACGCCCTACCGGTTTGTCACGCTCTACGACCCGAATATGCCGGCGAGAATGCCGCTTTCGGATATCTATATCAGACTTGTGATTCTGGTGAAAAACGCCGCCCTCAGACATATCGCCGCGGGTTTGTACATATTATGCTTGGCCCAGCTCCCCGTGTACTGGAAGTTTATCGGGCGGCTATTCACGTATGCGGCGGACGGCAAAATGGTGTCTGCCAACTTCTCCCTTTTCCATATCATGGCCTATGGCGCCTATCCACGCACGCGAAATGGTCATTTATTTGCTAGTGCAGACGCCACCGCCTGGGACAAGTTTGCAACTTTCATGCTCAACACGTACCTCAATGGCGTGATGCAGGTAATTATGTTCATGCTTGTTTTGTTTGTGATTTTCATTGAGCACGAGTGGGTTGTCCGTGAGGAGGGTTATACCAAGCTGCTTTTGCGGCACATTGGCAAGGAGCCCAAGACAAAATTGGCCGACTTGCTTGGCCTGATGGTGGAAAACGCAGAAGATGGCGACAATTCGCTTGCCGCGCGCGCGCTCGAGTACCTCCAGCAGGACGCACAGGCTCCATTCCCGGGGAACCTCTTGCGGGAGGCGTTGGAGAATGGGCAATTTGACGAGTTGTTTCGGAATCCCGCCGACATACCCGCACAGGGAGGTACCGACATACCCGCACATGGAGGTACCGACATACCCGCACATGGAGGTGCAGAAATACCCGCACATGGAGGTCGTGACGAATTGATGGCGGTTCCAACGAACGACTCGCTGGGATGGGTTTCTGAAGACGAAATTTTGGACCTGGCGCGGGCACGTGACATTGAAAGGTTGAATGCCGAAGGCACGGTGGACTTGGTTGGGGACTCTTTCACTAATCTGGGCGAAAACAGACAAGATGGAGAAAACTCGACCAATAATCCCAACGGATTCCATGATACCCACGCTGGTGCACCAATCAATGCTGATACTCAAACTGGAGGTTTCGGTGCCAATCCACCTTTGAACGCAAATCCTCACCAAGGACAAATCCCAAACGCTGACAGAAACAATGCTCCTTTGGATTTGGAAGAAGAGCCCGCAGAGGAGCTTGAGCGCCGCAGAAATATTGCCGAGGATGAAATGGCTGTGGCCGAAGCAGCAAACAACAACGGCAATATCTTCGAGGTCTTGGGGATCAGGCTCCAGATTGCCACGCCGATCCAGCTCACGTTTTTGCTTGACACGGCGACGCTTGTACTTTTGCTCCTTGTGTATTTCTTCCCGCACATTCTTGGTAGTTCAGTGGCGCTCGTGCTTCTGTACGCGTCGGTGGGATTCGAGGGAGTTTTCATACTGCCATTGAAAACCACCTCGATTTTCGAGAAGGCGCAGAAGGTATTGCAGAATGCTGCAAATCTGAAATTGACGTCTCACCCATACGTTGTGTTGGCTAGTAACATTATTTTTCAGCAGTTTGTTGACCCTGTGTGGGCAGTGTGGACCGATGTGACTGTGCTTCAACGGATCGAGCCCCCAAGCTATGCCACCCGCTTCGTTTTTCTTGCCATTGGTTACTCGGTAGTCTGTTTTGCCGTGTACCTGCTCATGGCGGCATTGAGGCAGGAAAATGCGCCCATCATGGGTACGGCCCGGAAATTGTACAAGCTTTTGTTCCAGCTCACAGCCACTGCTAAAGTGTTTGCCATTTTTGCCATTGAGATTGTGCTCTTCCCGGTCTACTGCGGCTGGCTTCTCGACTTCTGCCTCGCGCCGCTCTTGGTTTCTAAGATCACCGAGCCCACAGATTCTGGGATCATTTATCGTATTCTCTTCACATCCGCATACTCGCTCACACTGAAATTCTTCATTAGATTTGTGTTGTACTGGATGTGGGGCACAGGCTACATGTTCTGCATTGCCTTATTCGTTAGTATGGCGAGAAGCCACATCTTACGGCCGGGCGTGCTCTACTTCATCAAAAGCCCCGAGGACCCGAACACCAGGCTCATTCATGATGCTGTTGTGAAACCGTTTTTCCTTCAGATGCTGCGTATTCTCCTTAGCGCGAAATATTATTCTGCATTTGTCATTTTCGGTATCGGATCAGTGACCTGGGGAATCCGGTTCTTGGTGAATCCGCCATGGGCTCCTGGCGCCTTGCTCCCAATACTGATCTCGTCGTATTATACAGCGCAATTTGCCTTTGTCACTGTGCCTTTTCTCTATAAGGCGCAACCATTACTTAGCAAATACTGCCGCATATTTTGGCAAAGGGCATTTGCCGTGTTATGCCACAAGCTCCGTCTATCTCACTTTATTCTCGGGTCGCCGATTCCACAGGAGAGAGGCTATATTGTTTACAGAAACTCACTTGACAGTATCCTTCAGCTAAGCCAGCCGGACTACGCGAAACCAGTGAGCTATTCAGAAGCGATGTGCATTTTCAGAAACAATCCCTCTGTGAAGGCGTGCTTCGTTCCAAACGGTTCTTATATTCGCGCCCCCAACAGTGACGACAACTCAAGGAAGTTTTTGCGGGAATTGTTTGTGCCTGTAACCAAATCAGACCAGTTGATATCGCCTTTGGAGGAGTTTGCCGATGATGATACTGATTGGTGGGATGCAGACGTCGTTTGCGAAGACACGTATACTGTCGTTTACAGTCCTCCCAACCTCCGCTTGCGTTGCCTTGCACTCGTGTCTATGGTTTCCGTATTCGGAGCCTTAATATTTGTGGTGGTCTTCATCGTGGCAGTCATGGTCGGAAGACCGCCAGTCCGGTTGGGCGTGACTGCCATAGACGCTGGTTTTGCCTTTATCGGCATGGGGCCAAAAGACTACGAGAAAATTGATTGGTCGTTTGCTGACGTGGATTCTATTTGCGTGGGGATTTTTTTGCTTTTAGGCGGCCTTGCAAGCTTCGACGGGAGCCCGGACGCCGCCGCATTGCTCGAATTTGGAGCACAGCAAGGAATCCGCTGGGGTAATCTTATGGCTATGATTCCGCGGTCGCTCGTTAGCGTCGTGCTGTTGATCGTCTTGCTCGCAGCGCAATGCTGGTTCTGTATTGAGATCCATTGTATTTACGTTGTTCACCTTGAAAAAAGCATATTTCAGACCGCGATGATTGCCGCTTTTGACGGCACCAACGCTACCTTGCAGTTCACGTGGGCAGGTTTGGTCTTACATACAATCACGTGCTTCTTCACCATCATACCATTTGCCAGGGTTATATATCATGGGACACCAGAGAGGCGATCTTTCAAGACCTGGGCTAGGAAAGTTGGACTTCTTGACATTTTGCTCTCGATTGCAATCTTGCTAGCGCACAATCTTTTCCAGATATTCTCCACTCGACCAGACTACAGGAATGCACGTGAAATCGTCGTGGGTTCCATTGTTTGCATCAGATTTATGTTGGGTACCCGCAGGCTAATCAAGACCATCACCGAGCAGATCAAAATGGAGAAGTACGTGCGTGGAACTGCAGTTCAAAACGTGGATATTGCGGAAGAGCAGAGTTAATGTCCGAAGGAGAGCATAAACGCAAAAATACGATTCTGATTAATCACTTTCGGAGTTTTCGGCCTGTTCAGCTTTCTTCTTTTTGCCACGTTCTTTCTTCTTGACTTTCTTCAGCGGGCGGCCGCCTTCATCTGGGTCTTCCTCATCATCATCTGCAAAAAGCTCTTTCTCGTTAACGTTATTCGTGTCGTACATTTTCTTGGCCTTTTCGATCCTTGCCAATTGCTCCCGAATATAGCTCATTCTGCCGAGTTTCTGCGGGTCGTTTCGAAGGGCGAAAGGTACGTCGTCGACTTTGATACGCGAGCGGCCATGCAGCCGTGCAAACCGGAGAGACTCATGCGAAAGATCTGTGAGGAATTCCACGAGACAGTCCTCTAGACAGTTTACTGTGGAGTCTAGAGACACGGGGCCGTCGCCCATACTATAAAGTAAGGTTTCAATGTCCTTGGTGAAAAGCCGTGGCCGGCGACGACGGCGTGGGGGCGGGACTGGGACTGGCCTGTAAGGATACATTTGCAAGAAACTAGTTTATTTGGGCAAGTGGTGTTATGAAGATGGAATGGGATTGAAAGATTTGGATGACTTTGAAGCTTTTGGTGAGAACCGCGCGAGGTCTTTATGTGCCGCACCGCGAGCTTTGTCCCTCAGGCGGTGCCAGAGTACATGATTATGAGAAGTAAGAGTATATCACGAAATAGTGCGTATTTGCATTGGAATCGATGTGTACCGATGATTTTACTTACAATGATTTTACTTGATGATAACAAGATTACAATCAGTGAAAATCTTGAATTTAGCTTCAACTTTCATGGTAGGTGAATATTAGGTCGTCGTCATTATCTCGAAGATTGATTTGACCCTTCGAGTAGATTTCTCGCGATGCTTGCTTTTTCGCGTAGAACGTCTGATTGAAGATGGACGAGTAGGAGATGCTCACAGATCACTCCAAATGAATGTACACTCATGGCCCAAAAACACCCGTATCAGAATGTGCCATCTTTCTTTAGAATGGTCTTTATCCCGTTTAAACAGGGTCAAATCTTTGCAATGTGCTGGGAGAGACAATGGTGGTCATGAAAACTGAAAGTACAAATAAAATAGTATCATTTTCTTCAAGTCAGCATCGCTAACATGTTAAACCAGACACCTCATTTCATTTGTGTTGTTTTCATAATTTGAAAGATGACTTATTTTAGTTTTCATTTGAAAGACGGAAAACGACGTGTTTTTTGCTGGTTTCAAACTCTCGGTCTGCATCACATCCATGTAACGCGTTACTGTCCGAACAAGAGTTTTCAGTGCACTCGGAACCACCAATAAGAACAAGAAAAACCATTTTCTGTGCATATGTCAAATAAGCGAATTCTCTCGATGTTTTAAATGCCCCCATTTTGTGTATTGGATGGCTTCTTCAGGAACCATCAGTCTAAGAGGGCATCAAGCCCACTCTCGGACGTGTGAAACACCCACAAATCATTGTTTCTCCAACTCTTCTGCTATCACGTGCTCTAAGACCCCCTCCGGCGGGTCCGGAAGCGAAACAAGCGAAAATTCACCATTTTTCCACAACTGGATCTTGGCTCGAAGATTTCCTCTCTTAAGTTCTGCCTCAGTCACTTTCACAAGATAGTTCTCAACTTCAAACCTCGCAGCTATTTCCGCCTGGTGGTTGTCCATGAGAGAATCATTCGTCACAACAATAAGCGGTTTTTTGAGCCGAAGCGTGTCCAAAATCGAACCCGTTCCGGCATGTGAAATCACTAGATCTGCTTGGGAAATATAAGCGTTGATGTTGTTTGCATACCCAAATACACGGAGCGTGAATCGGCTATTGCGAAATATCGTTACCGATTTATCGTTAGTTTCATTGGCAATTTCTAAACCAAAATGCTCTACGAGCCCTTTCGAGGCCAAAAGTTCGCTGAAGTACGCTTTGCTCGTGTTGGCGCCAGTGGCACTGATTTCGTTGCCGTACTGGATAGAAATGGTTCGAAAGCCAGCTTTGGCGAGAAATTCTAGAAATTCAAGGTGAGTAATCTCATCTAAAAGAGCGCGAAAAGTCACTGTTGCGCCCGTGGTAAACAATATCGACATGATGCTTTTTGCTTTTTGGGTGCCCCGTTCTTTGTTCTTTTTCTCCTGTTTTGGTCGGGTCTCCAAGATCGTCGAGCATATGTGCACGTGATCTGGTGTAGGAAAACGTGGCTGCGAATTTCCGTGACGATATTAAAGGTTTTCTTTACTTTTATTTTTTTCTGTTCTTTTTTTTTAATATTAATCAAAGTGGTACATTCTCTCGAGGACCGAAAGGAATTTTTTTCATTTGCACTTCGGAACACGAATTCTAAACATGTGTTGCGGTACGTACGGTATGTGGCATTGTTCATTTTAAAAGGCCATAAAAAAGGAGCTTTATTTGTGGTCATTCATTGGTTTTGAGCATCATCAAAACAGAATCTCGACAATTTTGCAAGCCAACGTTTAGCTCACAGATGTCTCCAAAACCAATCTGACAGCTGATGGGCTCACATTACTGACCCTCCTGTTGCGAGAGTTGAAGAGGCAGGTGGGGGAAGTACAGCCTCCAGGGCGATGACAACCTAATCATTTCTCATACGCAGCCAAGCCAAGATATCAACGCAAGGCAAGGCAGCGAAGCTGACTAGGGTTTTATATATATTCAGGTATAGTTTTGTGGAGAGCTAGGTAAGTAATTCTGGCTCGCAGTCCTTAATCAGATGTATCAAGCAAATAAAAAAAGCTCCAGGATGTATGCTTCCCTCACTTGGTACGAGAATTGATGCGCTGACTGTCAGGTCTGATCAATCTGTGCTAAGTGGAATGCATGATTATTATGGGGAGTATAGTTGACTGCCCTTCTGTAGCTCCCCTCGGATGAGGATCGTATCTTTCTTCAGGAATTGAGACTGGAAAAAGGAAAAGCCTCAATTGGACATTCCCCCATTACCCGATACTTAAGTGGCACTCGTGTTAATGGACTTGTGGTACGGATTTGAACAAGGCGAAACCAAGGAATCTTGGCCATGGTGTGAGCCTCGAACCTCGATTGGCAGACCCTAAAGGATGCTTTATAAAGATTCTAGTGCGTTTGTTATGAAGATGACCGTGTGGGATTCTATAGAAGTTGTGATCATTATGTGCTGTTGGTCCAGAAAATATTCAAGCAAGGATATATCAAAATTAATCCTCGTGAAAAGAATAGACTGCTTATCTCATCATATTGCAAGATAATGCAGTCTCTTTACTTGATAGCCAAAAATGTTTCTTCAACATCTTTCACCGAAAAAAGGCAATACGTCAAAGTTATAAAAATCAAGATGGCAATAGTACAATTTTAGTCCCCACGATTGCTTTCAGGACGCAAAAGAAAAGATTGAGTGCCACGAACTGATTAGAGAAAAACCTTCTATATCGTAGAATCCAGTAAGTTGGCAGGGTTTGTGAAGTATACTCAAAACGAGCCCTTTCGACTTAGAGAAACGGTATGCGTACATGCTTTGTTGCACACTAGGACTACTCCAAATTCACCGTTCACTTGTCAGCAAAGATTCGAAGCAAGAGTTTCTAAAGACATCCGTCGCTGAATAATCGCTTCTTTGCTGTCATATCAGTCTTTTTGATCGGATTGACAATTCATGCGTACCGTCAGTACGAGCACAAGTCTAGGAACAAGACTCTCGAAGCAAAAAACATTTGAAGGACATCGTTATTCACATTTGCAGCCTTGAAAAAATTTATATTTCTGACGATTTTGTTTTTTGATTGGTTGCAATACTCTCCAATCGAGTTTAGAGAGAGCCACGTGCACTTCAAGAACGCTGGACTCGTGTGAATGTCCAAGGCTATCATACTCCACCTACAGCGTCCTAATTCACATCCCGTATACACTTCGGAGAATCATATTCATCATATCGCATTCAATGGGCCATCGAGAGTAGAAATTTGATGTTTCTCAGGCAATAGTTTAACGAAGGATACGTCTCGAAATTTATTTTATTAACGCGGTAGGGCTCGATTAAATATAGCGAATCGTTTCAAACAAAAATGATGCAATATCACTCGAAAAACAACAATCAGATTGATGAAATTAGATAATTCTATTGCCCGCATGCGTTTTAGTGAATGACTGCGAAATTTGGATCATTTGTAATACCCTTTCAGATGTGGCTCATACAGTAAGTGTGACAAAAGAGGAACAGCAATGGGTGCTTGGGCCTTGTGCCAAGCTGCACTTTATAGAGCTGTTGATATTATCTAGCTTTTTGAAAGCTCAATATGATAAATAAACCAGAATTTCCCTAATTTTCACTCAGTAAAGCGAATTTCATACTGCGTGTGTTTGATCAGTGCGTTCTACCTAGGCCTTATGAGGTCCTATGCTTTGAAAAATACAAACAAACTTGAACTAAATTACCAATTCAATGGAAGCACCAAACTAGTGTTTGTCATTTAGAAGAGACAAATCTAGAGATGGAGGAGTTTTCGCCGGCCTGAGTCCAGCGTTTCTTTTTCGTTCACTCGCCACACCCAATGTAATGGTTCGGAGATAGCACACGGCGAAAAAGAACTCTGGTGTTCTCTGAGGGGATCTTCGAAATAAACAAAACTTTGTAGTTCTTTTTATCGTTTCAGGGGAGTTTGCCAGATAGCAAGTTTTCAATTTCCTCACACTAGTCCGAAGCCAGGATTTTCAAACCTACTTAGAATGTTTGATAAATCAATCAAACAGAGCAAAAAATAGTAGATCTACCAGAGGGTACATGCAATAAGTATTCCGTAATAATTTTCCGAGATTGCCGACATCGCGTCCATGAATGGTTGCGGTTGGAGCCTAAATGGGGAACAAACCATACCAGAAAACAATAGAACTGCTTTGGAGTGTACAGACTTGTATGCAGTGCTGTTAGTAAAATGTATTTTTCGCGAAATAAACTTGCTACGTACTGTTTCGTCTTTGGACGCAAACTGGATTCAACCGCTGTGCATAGTGTAAACCTGCACAGTACAATATTATTGGTCCAATGGAATGATGATATTCAAAGCAGCTGCATGTTTCCTCGGAACTTGAGCATAAGGAAAGTTTAACCAGGATGGAAAATCCCGCAGATACTGTTGCGTAGCTCTGTAAATGATCTTCGCGAGACTCCAATTTTCGACGAACACCTATTAATCATTAGATCAGTTTCTATAGTTCGCTTTAGAGACTAGGGTCTTCTTGAGAGAATCATAGACCTATAAGTAAGTTTGCGAGCTTATCGCGATGCCAAGGTTTTAAAATGTTATTACACGTTCATGCTTTACCACCGTTCTTGTAGCATATCTTTCTTTTTGATGCAAAGATCTGTCTCCTTGTACAATCAGAAGACGGACACGACATACCACGACTCAGAAACCATCGATTCCACAAATTGTGGTGCCGTGGTGCTGTGGTCTGTGAAGAAGAACAGCGAGGAAGTCCACTTTCGACCGACTGGCAAAAGCGGAAACCATGTAGGAGTGCGCGCACTCCTTCAAAGCAAATATGCACAGCGGTTGAATCCAGTCTGCGTCCAAAAGCAAAGATGAATATTTATGTATACAGTAGGACCTGCTCATAAAGATCACAAGCCGAAAGAGAAATAGTTCCTAGTTTCTTAAAGAGAGAAGTTTCGGTGTCTGTATTTGCTATCAAAATACCAGCCAGACCCAAGTTTTCGTATTTATTTTCTTTACCGAAAATATCATATACAGAAAAAATTCATGCTGCGCGTGTAATTCGTGGATGCATACATCACGTGCCATGTATCATGTGATACTTGTGATTTGGCGTGATGTCTGTCTATCAATCATCCTCACCCTCTGATTGGCTAGCGTAGATGTGAAGCACATTCTATCATTACAGTTCGTATTCCACTAGGTAGAACATGGATACTTACTCAACACCGAACACAAGCACTCTTTTGATAGCTCTGATACAATTTTCCCCATTATTTTCATGAGTATATCTGAAAGTGCTGACTGATCTGAGTCATAACCTCCTTCCCCTAAAACAACGGTCGAACTCTTCCGCTGCTTAGCTTCCAGTCGCAGGCAAAGCCCGTAAGTTTCTTCGTGACTACACAGGTCAGTTCGACGCTGCGTGAATCGCACCGCCACATTGCAACCGATCAGACCACGCATATGAGCAATGATTTTGTGGCTTGAACTTTAAACCAAAAAGTTTAAGACGTAGTATGACGTAAAGAAAACAAATCATGCCTCTCGAAAAGAATAAACAAAAGCTCAAACGATGAGTGCTTAGCAATCTCTGATTCCAATGTTTCCATGAAAGACGTTACAGCTGCGAGTCAGGGTGAGGTATGGCTGTATTTTATAGAGGAGAAACAACCTCGGGAACTTTCTGTTAGGCAATTACTTGAGTCGAAATTTCCAAAAGATATACACAAGCGGCGAGGATTTCGGAGAATTGATGTGGACCCGCGGTATCCAACGCCATTGAATAGTCAATGAAGAGTGAATATACTAAATATAGCAGATAAATATTTTTTTAGTAAACATACCGAAGACACCATTTACAAACAGCACTGCTTGCATGTATGTGCTTTTAGACAAAGGAAGGGAATAGTAATCGACTGCTCGAAAGAAAAGCAAGTGTGGGTCGATGTTGGGTATATTGCATACATTTCGTTGGGTACATTTTAGTCAAGTGTTCTGGAAGAAGGCGAGATGGTGAGTCACGAGTTATCTAAAAATACATTTCCTACCGGTGCTGCAGAATTTGGACTTCTCTCGTGAGAGAACATCGCACGAGAGTCGTGAAAAGACAAATGTTCAAGGAGATCCATAGTAGATTTTACCCCTCGTCCCTAATTCGCCTCAAAGCGTTCAAGATTATATACGTGAAGCTAAAATTCTTCAGCGGGCGTCGTCTTGATGGCGCAGCACTCATTTCCGGGGGGCGAAGGTGAGTGACGCGCGAAAACGCACAACTTTTTTTTTTTCATCCCCGGATGACCACATACGAATGCAATGTGTGTCTCTGCGTGGCGTTAACAGCAACAAAAGCTGAACTGCATGGGGCCAGTTTTCGAGGCTGGGGTACTTGGGCCAGCCTGCAAAGATGTTCAGGGTGTAATATACAATATACTATATTGTGTTGAGCTCAGGCCTGCTCCATTTGTATGTCCCAAAGCCTTTGATATGGTTTTGGTTGACTCTCATTATCCTCGCACTGTAGAAGCTGAGGAACTTTTTGCCGACTGTTGCCGTAGGAACTGTAGCCGGTCTCGTTCCAAGTCAAAGCCGAGACACGGCTAAGAATAAAAAGCGGTTGCGGGCAGGCGCCGCCCAGGTACTATGCAGTAAGCCGGCATATGAAAACAAAGAAAGAAGAAAGATAGCTTATTGTAGCACGGTCTTTTGAACATACCACAAGGCATGCTGTTGTCGATGCCGGTTTGAAAAGGTCCATTTTTACCGCAATCGCTTACGGGCCACGTGATAATGAATTTGCTCGAGCAAGTTTTGCGCTTCTTGCCTGGTCGTATGTACGAAACGCCCATTCTCGCTCGCTGCACGTTAAGTATATGCAGTATCAGCCGGCAAGACCCGTCCTAATTCGTGTTTCGCGCGCGCGGGAGTGCACACCTCGCCACGTATCTTTCTCTTTTCCCCGGACTCAACGCCCGCGCGCATCCGCTCGAACTTGTCAGCAATATATTCTCATCGACCTCCGCCGGCCTGATAACAACACTTTAAGCGCCAAACAACAGGGAGAAGGAAAAAACAACGTCTTTGACTTTCAACCATCGATCTCTCATATTTATTGTGCATGCCCACAACTTGTCTGCAAAAGCAAGACAAGAGCTGCACCACGCATCGTCTGAGTAGTCAAATTTGGTGTCTCGAGCGAAGACAGTCACCACAAGAACTCGAAGCCAGATTCAGACACTATCCTCGTCTAAAGGAAAATAAAGCAGAAGCTCTCGAAAATTAACCACATCATTTATCTGCTCATTCATATCGACCCGGTACCTCTCTTTCGCGGCATCCAGTTTTATAGTTTCCACGCTCCAAGGATCCTATTTTGAGACAGCGATTTATTTGCGAGACACAATCTTCAATTCTGAGCTGAAATCCACACTCAAACCGCTGGAATTGATATTGACTTAATCTACAGCAGCTATTCATTGAGACTTTTCGCGGTACTATAGTGAACGCTCAAAGGTGCCATCGACAAGTGAACTTCTCTTTTTTACAGCCAAAGAGCCCCTGTTGAGCATCTGGAAGGCACGCATATATCAACCTTCAGCGCCTGAGAACGACGATTCAAATTCAAATTTCGAAAACCTTCCAAGATCAATGACTTCACTTTCCCCCGAACGGCCACAATCCGTGCTGTCTGCTGCCGTGCTGACTCAGCCTATCCCGAAAAAACTGTTGCAAATCCGTACAGACAAGCCGCGGCCCCACTTATGTGCGATATGTACGCGTGGATTTGCCCGCCTTGAACACTTAAAACGCCATGAACGCGCTCACACTAACGAAAAACCGTACCAATGCGCTGCTTGCGGGCGCTGCTTTGCGCGGCGGGATTTGGTACTCCGCCATCAGCAGAAGCTTCACCTGAACATATTTCAGGTTGCTCGCCGAGGCCTGTTACCCGCCACATTGAGCCAGCCCGAAAATGAGCCCCAAACCACCAACGAAAATGTGATCATCTTGCGCAACAATACCCGTGCCAAGGCTCCGCTTCCAGACCTGCTGGTATTTGGTGCCGCGCTGCTGCTTGTGTACCTGGATCTGGTGGAGCTGTCGCTGCAGAGCCTGCCTCGTGGAGGCATTGTCGAGGCTTCCACAACGAGTGACAATGGCCGAGACCTGGCCGAAATTCGCCGAACTTTGGCCCATCAGAACCACATGCGTCAACCGGGCGTGATTCCGTCGCCGAACTCTAACCTGTACCATAATACGCCCCTGGGGCCTGCCTCGAATCATGGTAACGGACTGAGCTTTTCAGATTTGGACATGTTACAGCATCACAATATATCGGCGACAGATTACACGCAACAGCCATCGCCCATCACGGGTGACTCTCCAGAGTTAAGGGAAAAGCAGAAATCAAAGGATAAGCAGAGGCAAGACTTTCTTAACGACCAGCTCGAATTCAAGAGTTCGCTCGATTTAAAAAACTTCACACAATACGGTAAACTGCAGCCAAATCCAAGACATGCATCGTTCTCGGCGGTATCGGGACTCTCGTACACAAACTTGCACGATGCATTGCAAATTCGCAACACGCAACCGCCGCAGGGCCCGCCTCAGGTGGCTTATGCCACACCACAGCTCAATTCTACCGAGCCTACTGAATTGGATTACTCTGCGCTCCCTCTGGATTTTCAAGGCGCAGATCTGGACTGGTATAGCATGAATTTTGGACTGCGTGGAGGTCAGAACGTTGAACCGGTTGACGACCCTTTGATGGCCAAGCAAAAGGCAAATAGCGGGTTTAAAATGTCGCTCAACACAATCCCATCGGAGCTGCATCTTGCCGCCACTTACACGGGCGAAAACGGGCCCAACAATATCATTGCAAATCACCAGTTTCAAAACCCTGATCACCCACATCATATCCCCGGTACGACGCCGATGGAGTTCGGTTTTCCCTTGGCGGAAGACCTTCTCCCGACTGGTGAGTTCCCAAAAATACAATACGGCACTGGGTTCTCTCAATTAACACAGGATATCTTGTACTTGCAGGAACACGACGCACATCAGCAGCAACCTAGCCCGCGGGCGTCTGATGGTAGTCCCAATGATGGACATATACCTGACAAAAAGAGGCAGAAATTAGGGTTTTCAAATGACATTGACGATCTCACCTGGCTTGAACAATTCAAGGGAATACCTTTGTCGAATGAATTGCCTCCCGCATCCACAGACACAGGCTTTTTGGGAATGCCTTTTGTGAAAGAAGAATTTAAAAGTGATGAAGTGTTTCTGCTTTTTCAAATGAAGCAGGCCGACTTGGTACGCCAGAAAAGTCTCGTTGACTTGTCTGCTGATATGGCGAAACCAAGCCCGATGTCACGCCAACCTTCACGGGCGCGGTTTACGATTGGCGAACCCAGCGAGTTTGTTACTGATGACTTGCGCGCAAAGATTGTTTCGTTGAGCAATGTACCAGATGAGAATTTCCCCCCAAAAGAAGATTTGAATGCCTATATGACACTTTACGGCGAGGAATTCAACTCGTACTTTCTGTTTGTTCACCTTCCAACACTCAAAAACCCCATGGTGGACAACTACGAGAACATACCAATGATCTTAGCGATGTGTGCAATTGGCGCGCTTTATTCATATCACGATTCCAACACGCTTCTTTTATTCAATCTTTCGAAGTTCCACATCCACAAATTCTTCGAGACAGAGGTCACACCCAACAAGTTGCAATCAAAGAAAGTACCGATCATGGCACATCAGTGCCTTGTTTTGCATATCTTCATCTCAATGTTTTTGAACGAGCCCAACATGGTCGAAACTACGGCAAGACAGATGGGTCTGATGGTCGGATTGATACGGTCAACAAACTTCCATCGGCCGATTGAAGATTTTTTGACGCCTCCACCGGCGCTTACAAACCCGAACGATCACACCAATTTGCAAAATAATTTCGGTTTTTTCATCATGGCACAGACAAGGATCAGGACAATTCTCACATTCTACCAGCTCGAAGTCGTGCGCAGCATTTTGCTTGGTGGCGCGCCACCGATGTCGGCGATGGAGATCAAGAGCGGATCGTACTGTAGCAATGAAGAGATGTGGAAATCAGGTGAAGCTGGCGAATGGCGCGAACGCTTCCTCGGTGAACAAAAAGATATTGTGGATGTTAGTAATAACCTGAGCTTGCAAGCATTGGCGGAACAGCTTGATGGTGTACAGCCTGCACCGGATAAACCTGGGTTCGGCAAAGCATTGATACTTTTAATGTACGTGCACGAACAGATTCTGAGCAGATATGCCTCTTATCCCGGCACGTTTGACCCTTTCACATGGCGCATGGACCATCGGCCACGCCTTGAGTATTTGATCATGTCTTGGGAAGAATTCTTTGTGAAAAACGGCGGGTCTGCGATTATCAATAACCAAAATCATGCGCTCTTGAACGATAATCCAGAGCTCAAAATGATTTTACCCTTGCTGTTACTCGCGAAAATGCGCGTGAGCATAAACATTTCACCAATCACAAGTGCGGTGCTCCACCGAGATTGGAATGGCATGCGCCGCTCTTTGGCAGATTTAGATTCTGACCCTGAAGGTTTAAAAGAAGCTTCTAAGCATGCGTTGGAGATTCTCAATCTCTGGACCCACAATATCTCTGTTGTGAACGACGCTAAGCAGACGTCCGTGCGTACGCCAGTGTTCTTCCTCACGGCAGTATTCATCGCAGTCTTTATTTTGGGGAAAACATTGGATATGATCGAGAACGGAAAGAACATGACCGTGTTTGAGCGTGCTTTTTGGCTCAATGCCGAAACGGTTCTCCGCACAATCGAGACCACGCTCGCCTCTCACGAACAATCAACATATTCTGAGTTTTTGAATAAACAAACGGGTGGCCTCTTCGACTTTGCGCAGGGCAAGGCATACCAGAAAAACGTGGAGAACGTACGTGTGATTGAAAAGGCTGCCAAGGTGCGTCTGGTGAAGAAGTGCAAGCTCTCCACACAAACATTAGGGTTGGGTGTGCGCATTTTGGCAGACGCGCCACTCTGGCCGCTTGCCATGCGCTTCGCTGAGGCTCTCAAACACATTGCCATGGATATTAATGGAAGGAACTAGCATGATACTGCGTACGCCTAGCGATGCGAAGCTGACTGTTTGGTGACCACGCGATGAACAGCTTCAAGCACAGTTAATTAACGATATCAACATTAATCTAATTTATTTATTCAATTTGGACTATTTACGTCATATGTAGGTGATTCTTAAAGTTTATTGTTGATACAATCTCTTGTTGGTTGTTGCTCCCCTTGATTGCTACGTCTGTTTGTCAATGCTTAGGAACAAATACGTCCAAAACCTACGATACAGTTGTAATGGTTTCGGCACGACAGAGCTGCTCGCGGGGAGCGGCGGTAGAAAACACCTTTTCTCCACCGGGTTCCTGTTGGCCCTTTAAGGATTAAGGGCCAACTCTAAGCTGAGTTTGAAGTATTACATACTTGAAAACACACTATAAAATAACTCCCACGTGTTCTAATAGATTAAGAGTCAAATAGCCACTACCGATTCTACATTACGAATCTACGAGCTAAACTTCTGACTTCGCTGCCAGCCTGACCAGCATCAGCAGAGCGATTCGAGAAATTACACTGCACTACTGATTGAGCTTTCTCAGCAAATCATAGCGCCAACCCTCTAGATCACATTGTCACACTGCCAACGATAGGCCAGGACAAATAGATCATAGAGTCGAAAAAGTCGGTCATATTGCACCACTGAACAAACAGCGTCAGAGTGACCCACAGGCTGCACACCCTACCGAACGAAGGGTACAATTGCTCTCCCGATTTGTTGCATAATAGAATCGCCTAAGAGATTATCGATCACACATCAGGGAGCAAAACACTGCATCACATTGACGACCTGACAATTGGACATCAGGCCTGTAAATAGAGAACAGTGCAAAGAAGTCTGCCACATTTTCGTTACTGAACAGAAATCATCAGAGCAATCACAGACCGCAGATTTTTCTCGATCGCCAAGCATGACGGATCCTCACGACGCCTACGATATAGCGTCCGATGAAGAGTTCTTTTACGCGCCAAAAAACGAGGCCATGGATATTACGAAATATCATAAATTGGTGTCCCGGAATTTTTATTTGGCCTCCCCGCGACCCCGGAGGCCTTAGAGGAATTCTTCCTGTTGGACAGAGACGCCGATAAACGCATCTCTAAAATAGCGGAAGTTTTCTTCCAAACGTTTATTGGCTACGATATGCCGCTGACCGGCGCCACCGCACAACTGACCGCGTTGGCAGCGGCCTTACCGACTTTGCAAGACTTATTGCTCAGACGGTTACGGCAAAGAGTCGTGTTCAAAGCGATAGTCGCTGCCTACGACTTCAACATGTTCGTTAAGTATTTCCCGTCTTGGGCGCGGTCATACGATTCCTTTTACAATGCAAACGTACTAATCGCGAAGGGGATTGAGAACCATTATAAGGGATTGTGCGATCAACTCTCTGGATGGAAGGACTATGACTTAGGAAATGTCATAGACAGCGTCATAGACAGCGTCACCCTGGAGGCTCTCACCTCGTCATCAAAGTCTTCGAACACTACATTGGACAGCAAGATGTCTTACATGCCGTGATTCGTTGCTGGAAAGGAGGCCACGAGAAGTCTATCTTCCGCATCGTGGAGTTGGTTAAGCGCTTGGAAGACAAAGTCCTACCGACACTCTCGAAACAGTCCTTGGGGCTCAACCAACTTCTTTACCATCTTTACACCGATTTTCAGGTGACCGGAGAATGCATTATTGCCGAAGGAGAAACGACATGGGGCTGATATATGCTCACCAGAAACCATCAGTCAGTATTAGAACACGAGAACGTTCTTTTATAGTGTGTATTCAAGTATATAATACTTCGGACTCAGCTTAGAGTTGTCACTAAATCCTTAAAGAGCAAGAGTTCGAAGTGCGGTGAAAAGTCCTTTTTCACCGCTCGTTCCCCGATGCCTGAGCGTCGTGTCCTAACCACTATGCTCACATCACGTGTCACTACGTCACTCCACTCCACGCGTTAACAGTCAGTTCGCACGTGAAGTGTGGCCCATGTTGCCGGCCACCGCGAAACCCAGAATTGACCCCGAGTTAAAAGGCAATGCATCGTTCAAGATTCGGTCCGAAGCCATGGTGAAGGAGATCGGTCAAGTTGATGATTTCTATGACGTCTCCACGAGCCTAGAGCGCGCAGAGACACACGCCATCAATGCCGCTTTCAAAGAGCCGAATCTAATGAAACGCAATACCAACACACGGTTAGCCCATTAACGGGGTGTAGCTGATCGATATCCTCTGCTAATGAGAAACTTTCTAGTACCGAGACCAGGCATTTGCCCAAACTGTCTCGGCTATCATGCCCTACTGGAATGCTCTGCCCCAGTACAAGACGGCTGGAAAACCTCCGCCGCTTTTACGTATCTGGATTTCGAAAATGAATGTGGAAAAACGCGGCTGAGACGCCAACGCGGTTATTTGATATGCCTTCTTAGAGACAATAATGTGTTTTCGGCGGAACCTTCATCGAACTAAGCAAAGATCAGTAAGCCAGGGTTGGATTATAAAATGAGACCTCCCTTCGCACGCTCAGGGGAAAGCCTACATTACGTCAATCACTCCGCAGAAGTAAATGCAGATAGCCTGTTTGCAATGCTTGCTCACAATCAACAGACACAGCAACAAAGTCTCAAAGCTTCTCGCTTATGTGGCTTACATCCCAGCTCAGCGGCTGCTTCGAGAGTCTAATCCCATAGAGACCCGTTCGACCCTTCCCGTGAGTTGCCCGACGTAACTACGTTACCTGAAATTGGTTACGACCTTTCCACTGTAAAACTACTCACATCGTCTGCGGTTGCACCGACGGTCTTAGAGCCTCGTCATCATCCTGAGCACCACTACCAGCGCCAGTCACTCGATGTTGATTCCCGCACTCTAACCGCGAATTGTGGCAATAGCTCAACCATTTCGGCCTCACATTACATCGCGCGATCATCCTTACCCGAATTTTGCGCCCGGGCTCCATCACCGGAAGAATCTGTTGCAAAGCCCTGCGATGGCATTCCCGCGCCGGTTCTGTTCTTGACCCATAATTTGCAGATTTTATGGTCGAGTCTAACGACAGAATGCCTGCCGATGAATTGGTCGTATTTCCACTGCTTGCGCCTGACAGGCAGATCGCGTCTGTTCCGCGTTTAGAATCCGTGTTCGAGATCTCCCATGAATTCAGCGGAGATTCTACGCTGAACAATTACACTACGTTTCCGGAGGTTGCTACGGAGGTTGCTGACTTCAGGGGTGACGATGCCACAACTACTATACATCAAGCGATTAAGGAGTGTTCTCATGAGGAATCAATGAATACTGAAACCCTCCCGCCATCGGCAGATGCCACGATATGTATGGTCTCTCCACAGACAAAAGAATCGCACAACGCCTTTCAGTCATGCCCTTGTGTCAATCATCGACGCACCCATTGTCCTCGATGAAACCACATCTTACCTGGTCATAGCTACTGACAAGAGAGGTACTCCGTCCCAATGTTCTGAGCAAGCCCAAAGGATTATTGACTGCGGCCACAAGCACGCCGGCCTTCTCTCTACCGCTCGTTTGGACAAAGATGTCGAAGACAAACATGAGCTTTACACCTGTCCCACATACTCCGATGCGATGAAAGTCTACGCTGTTGCTTACCTCGAACGAATGCCGCGCGGGTATCACTCTCACCTGACCCATTATGTCGGGGAAACACGTAATGGTTTGTCGTTTCATGATAACAAGAGCCAGGGGCTAGAAGTCATCAGGGGAGTGTCGTCATCAGGAGTCCCAGTACAACACGTTTCGGAGGAACATGACCCTGATCAGAGAACTCGAACGATCCTTGACGATTCCGTCTGTGTGTTGCTTACCGAAGACGCAAGCAACTCAGGGGTTCGGAAAAGGAGTTGGTGCCAGAAGGTCGTATCTAGTTGCAAAATTGCCCGCACTCGGTTACAATTTCAAGGAAGGAGTCTTGACGCCCACGCGCTCTAAACAAGACACTGTCTGTTCCTAAGTCTCTACAACAAAGTTCGCTCGACATTTGCGTGAGGATTGACAAAATACCATTTACTCATCCACGGGAGTGTCAAAACTTAGGAACATAGACGTCCAACTGTCACGTGATACAGTTGTAATGGTTTCGTCACGACAGCGCTGCCCCCGGGGAGCGGCGGTAGAGAAGACCTTTTCTCCACCGGGTTCCTGTTAGCCCTTTAAGGATTTAGGGCCAACTCTAAGCTGAGTCCGAAGTATTACATACTTGAATACACACTATAAAGAAACTCCCACGTGTTTTAATACCGTTTAACGCGATAATTCATAGTGAAAACCCACGCAAAATAAATGACCGAGTCTCAAATCCTAAATGAATTGTTACTAGTCAGTTTTTTTTTTACAAAAAACAGAGACCTTTAAACGAGAGCAAGGTTCAAAACTGTATCTTCTTATTGTCAGTAAATTGTACCAATCCCTCTATCGTTCTCGTTCAACATGTCCTTAACAGATGTAGCAGGTTCTTCATCCCTGACACAAATTCCATTGGGTACTTCATCTAGTAAAACCAGACTGGCTTTTCCGTATTACCGGGAAGTGGGGGAAGAGTTCTCACTATATTTGAAAGTCGGGCATGTCACGTTGGCCCTCTGTGGAAGAAGGGCTTTGCACGGTCAAGCCTCATGACGTATGCAGCTTACACAAGATCGATGACCATTCTGCCTCTAGGCCTGTAATCAGTAAAAAAACGCGCCACGTCTAAGAAACCTCAACAAAAGGTGATATGATTTCTAAAACAAGTTCTCAGCATAGATTTGCCGTCCTTAGAGGCAGCCACAATATTTTTGACGTCCTTGAGAACGCGGAAGAGTAGCAAAAAGCTTGGAAGTCTTGGACGGTCAAATAATAGCGGAGATTTCTAGTTCCGGCGACAACCAGAGAGTAGGTGTTAATCCTACCAGATTATTGCATTTAAAAAGCTCGTGATTGAATTTTGGGGCGGCCGCGGAGGTCCACTTTTTTGTGAGTACTTCTTGCAGCGGCCCTTCCATGGCCTTTTGGGTAAAAGGCTATAGTTACTTTGAGTAAATGAGAGTTTTCAAAGCAGGCAAGCGCTTGAATCTTTTAGCATGGAATAATTAAACAGGAAGATGTTTCTATTTTGTTGGTTTCTAGGACCATCGTAATGATTAATAGGGACGGTCGGGGGAATTAGTATTCAGTTGTAAGAGGTGAAATTCTTAAATATTCTGAAGACTAACTACTGCGAAAGTTTCTTTCAAGGAAGTTTTCATTAATCAAGAACTAAAGTTAGGGGATCGAAGATGATCAGATACCGTCGTAGTCTTAACCTAAGGCGAAGGCTAAGGCAAATAAATATATCAGTCGCGCTACTCAATATGACAAATTGGGGTAAAACGATCTTACGGATTTGATGCTGACTCAAATCCCAAAATAGCAATATAGACAGAACAAAAAAAAAGAGCGTTTCGCATATAAATATAACCTGATGATTCCTTGCAGACATGCTTGGGACTCAAATCCGGATTGTTAGATGAAAAACAACTAGACACAGGACAACAGAGGAGCGATATGACAAATTGAACAGCACGCGCAAAAGTAATGTGAGAAAGCTGTGTTACAAAAACGTTTAGTTAAAAAAGAAGCAAAAAAGAGCGAGAATAAGTGAGGAAAAGAGGTAGGTTCGGTTTTTATAGACCACTGCTCAGAATTGAACGGCGCACAGTATAATCTGCTCAGCACGATAAAGTGAGTAAGGCGAACATAGTGAATGTGTTCAATAGCATGCCACAAAGAGTAAATTATCGGTGAGAGAACCGTTTTGACTAATAAGAATTGGATAATTCAGCCAGGTGATGTTGATATACTGGCCAAACTGTATATTGGTGAATGTTCCTCACGTGATATCAGCTAAGCTCAACAAAACCAATAATGTCTATCACAAAAATAAACCCATACAACCAAATTTTCTGAGATAAACAAAGCATGAGTCACAACCAGCTTCTTTCTACCTGCCCTCATCACGCGATCCGTTTCCGTGTTTTTTATCCTCACATTCTTCAATCTCCAATTACATCAAATAGTGACCAAATGCCATACTGACGCGCGCGCCGCACAAAAGTTTATGCGAAAACCCTCCAAATCTTATCTCATCTCATCCATCACCGTGACTCTCCTACGCCAAATCCTCCGAAAATTCTTCCCGCAAATGACGGCGTCCAAGGTCTCGGGGCGCGATCTTTACAATACGCTTGGCCGGCCGCGGACGGTCGTGGCGCCCATGGTAGACCAGCTGGAGCTCGCATGGCGCATTCTCTCGCGCAGATATGGCGCTGAATTATGCTATACGCCAATGTTCCATGCCCGCCTTTTCGCCACAGACGAAAATTATCGTAAAAAGATGTGGAGTGAATGGGACGGTGATGAGGAGCGCGACCGGCCATTGGTCGTGCAATTCTGCGCAAACGACCCAGACTATTTGTTGCTGGCTGCGAAATACGTGGAAACCAAGTGCGACGCGGTGGACTTGAATTTGGGGTGTCCGCAAGGCATTGCCCGGAAAGGAAATTACGGCGCTTTTTTGATGGATGACTGGGACCTAGTACACAGGCTTATCAGAAATTTACACGAAAACCTAAATGTGCCGGTGACGGCGAAAATCCGGGTTTATGATGACTGGGAAAAGAGCCTTGCATATGCAAAAATGGTGCTTGATGCCGGCGCACAATTCTTGACGATTCATGGCCGTACGCGAGAAATGAAGGGCCAAGCAACCGGTTTGGCCAACTGGAAGATCTTGCGTTATTTGCGCGAGAACTTGCCGCAGGAACAGGTGTTTTTCGCCAACGGCAACATACTCTACCCTTCCGATATGGCCCGATGCACGGGTGAAACCGGGTGTGACGCCGTGATGTCGGCTGAGGGTAACTTGTACAATCCGGGCGTGTTCTGGACAGCCTCCGACGATGTGGACCGCCAACACGCGCGCGTGGACAAAATGCTACGTGAATACTTTGAGATTGTGAAGACGTGTCCCGGCCATGCATCGCGTGCCGCCATGAAGGCCCATTTCTTCAAGCTTTTGCATGCGTTTTTGTGTGTGCACACGGAACTAAGGCCCTGGATCGGCAAGACTAGCGTGCACGCCGATTTCGAGAAATGGGAGGCGATTGTGGCGCGTGTGGAAGCAATCGTGGCGGGAATCTACGAAAAACCAGATATCAAGGAGTTGGATGTCGTGACTGAAGGTGAAATGCAACCCTGGGGCGGCAAGTACCGGAACGTGCCCTACTGGCGGTGCCAGCCGTACTTCCGCAAAGTCAATGGCGAAAAACAGAACGCTCGCACGTTGAAAGTGGCTGCCAGCAACAAGGTTCTGGTGAACACGGGAGGACCCGAGGATCCAGCCAAGAATGGCACGAACAATGCAGAAGAAAAGATTGTGAAGAGGATTGAGAAAACTGAAGAAAACGGTCAGAAGCTTGAGGAAACTAACGGTGCTGTGAAGCGTGGTGCCGAAGAAGAACTGCATACGGATGTCAAGAGAAGGGAAGTAGAGGCCTAAAATGTTCATGCGTTGATTTTTGGCTGTTTATAATTGCACGAATATTAAAATAGGACGTTCGGGATGCAAGTTGATGAAGATTATTGTAAAGTAGATGTGATTTCGCGAGACTTGTCGTGCTAAGTAACTTTCATAGAGCCTATGCAGCAGCAGGTTTTTGATCGCAGATAAGTGGCAAGATTTTGCATTGTCAAACAAGTATCAGAATATATTTTCGAAGCAGTCATCAGTTTGAATGCTTCTACCACCTGAGAATATAATTATGGGGATTTTGAAACGATGTGGCTTTCAAAAGTGCTGGGTAAGGAATGGTGATATCGCGTATAAATCGTGTACTAAGGGCGAGAAATGTGACTACGAATATGACCACATAATTGACCTGTTATTCCATGCCAAGTGTCGTGTTTGTTGTAGTTTTGACCGCCTACTGCCTAAGGCTGCGCTCGTTGCTAAATGTTTATCGGCAAAAGAAACGGTCGCAAATGTCGTGGCGAACTTTAGGCTGGCGAGAATGGCCTTAGACATGTGCTATAAAGGTTGCCTTTATAGAGATTTTTGAGGCCAAAAAATCACACCATCACAATTAAATCAGTTATTTTGAAGGAATAGTCCTAGCAGTATAGTACAAATACATGATATATAGGTTTGTAGAGACCTAAGTAGGTGCAAGTGGGCATTAATCGTATCTGTATTTAAAACAATCGCATGATGGTATAAAAATCAAAGAAGCATCGCAATTCCGGCGGAAGCAGCACCAACAATCTTTGGCGCTTGATGACTACCCATGGCACGGGAAGATGAGCCTTTGGCGGAAGATGAGTTTGCTGTGGAAGACGATCCTGCTGCGGAAGACGATCCTGCTGCAGAAGACGATCCTGCTGCGGTTTCAGAAGTTCCAGAGGACGTGAATGAAGTAATCGTTGTCATGTTCGAGCTGGACAGAACAGCGCTTGTGGAAAAGGCAGTCTGGTTATACGTTTGTGTGACCAAACCGCTGATCTGCATAAGGATTTCGGATGCTTCATCGCCATATAAGTCGTAATCTGATGCAGTGTTAATGTCGTCAAGTGAGAAGTAGGCATCTCCGGTTTCAAGCGCATAGTCAAAGCCAGTCTCACTGGCATAATCGTCGTCAAATGACCAATAGTCATCTCCGGTTTCGGTGGCATAGTCTAAGGTCTCAGTAGGGTATAGAAGGTCGTGAAAATAGTCGTAGTCTTGGGTGGCCTCCGCGTCGGCATTTGCAAACACTTCGCTCTTCATCATGGCAAGATCTGCAGAAGAAACGGCGGGGTCAGATGCATATTCCTCGATGTAGGATACAACCCAACTTTTCTGAGCGTTTATCAAACCTTGACGCCACAGCGAGAAGGCAACCGAGTCCGTAGACGAGATATTCGAAAACGCTTCGTAATAATCATAGACGTCCTCACCGGCTACAATGGGGACGAGAGCGACAATGGCGGCAAGAGTGAAACGCATTCTTAGTTGAGAAATAACTTTGACTCATTATTAATACGGTGGGAATCGGAGAGTACATATGTATATATCGCTCAGGAAGGCTTAGAGCGACGCCATGCATATGAAGCCCTGTCTCTGTTCTCATGACGGCGAAAACGTCTTCCGATTTAACGTCAACTTTTTTTAGAAATTTATCGCCTGGAAAGCTTCAGAACAGTACATGGCAATTTCTAAAAGAGCAAAGTCTTTCCGAGTATACATATTAGATCTTAATGTGAACATACACGTTTCGAAATCGCCCACAATTTTGTGCCTCTCTTCCGCCTTTTGTGAGATCTTTGCAGATCTGACTCGGCATACAACCCTGCACATTGACCCTAGCGATTCCTAAATTAGAAGCCTCGATATGCATGCAAACTAGTTTTCACATGCTTGTTAAAGACAAGGCGGCTGTGCGTCCTGTTTTTTTTTCTTGGCATTTCCTCTATGCACTATTGCGCTATTCTTCGTGTGCGGTTTCCAAATTCTCATATGAGAGATTGCGGTCCAAACATCGCAAGAACGCAAGAATGGCAGTCTTTCTCTCATTTGCATTTTCGTAGAATTTTGAATCAACCTCGGACAATCAAGGTAGGCCCCGCTCGACAAACTCAATTCTGGGCGAGTTCCGGCCGCTTGTCATCGAAGGTCAACAGTCTGTAGCTGTCATTCTCAAGCTCAGCTGGTTCACACAAAATAAGTGAAAAATTGTCTTAAAAGAGAAAGTGACATAGACGCCTTATGCATGCACCTTTGCAATTCAGATCGATCTTTCATAGGCCATTTGTTTGTTTTTCAAGAGGGGTGAGGGCGAGTTTCCTAATTAGGCAATGGAGCGCAATATTATATACAAGAATGCATAATGGGGTATAACAGTCAGCCCCAATTGGGACTTATTTCTAAATTAGGTGCACTCACGTAACCCGATTGGGTAAACTATTATGTCAAATGCATAGTCAGATGTCTGGATCCAGAGAATCTGAACTGAGGACCAAACAATTAGATCACTTTCTGATGAGTCCGCATGTACGTTTGGCTTACTCTCGCTGCCTTCAAACGTATAAGTAAGCAGCATCCTTGTTGACGTTTGAACCGACTTGTCTCCTTAAACCTTCTCGTCTGTCACATCGATCCTGAAAACATCGCGGGCGGCCAAGTTCCAGCCGCCCGCCGTGAAATGTGCTTACAAGTGTTGTAAATTTGAGCTAGATTGTCTCTCGTATCGCGTTCAACGATTTCCACGGCTTAGACTGAGAGAAATTCCATAAGATCGAACTCCTTGTTAAGTCCCGGTAGCAAGTTCAAAGTATGGGAGTGGTGTCTGTATGGCGGTTTGCCTCATTATTGAAGCTTACATCGCCACAGTTCGCCGGCACTGGCGGCTGAGCCCAGATGTGTCGGCAATGACAAATCCCAGACAGTGTAACAATTCATCTGCTGGACAAAATGTGTGGGACGTTCGACCTGCGCATGTTTAACTTAAGTGCTTTTTGGAACCATACTTTTGAATCCTTTTGATAATTCTTGGTAGAACGGTTTTGTTTGCTCGGAGCTGCTATGCGGTGCCTGTTGCTAACGCGGCAAAGCGCACGTCTTTTTTTTTTTAAAGAATCATCATATTACAGGGCGTCCTATGACTTGCAAGCTGTTAATTGCGGAGAAGTCAGGCTCAGACAGCATGAGCTAGTATGAATATGAACTATTTTTATGCCTTTTTGACGATAGAAGCAATTTTGAATTGATACCAAATGCTACAAAAGACTAATTTGATCAAACCGTCGCAATATCGATTTTTTCCAAAAGTTCAAAAGTTCCCGAGAGAGTAAAGGTTTTACGGGCAGCGATGTAAACACCCGTACATCCCCATACTCAAGCCTGTATCTACACGAGAATTTTTTATTTCTCGTGCGGTTCAGGCACGTGCGGTGTTACTACCTGTCCGATATGGTATGGATATATCAGCATCCGGTAGTTGTCCAGAGTGAGGCGGCACTTGGCACTTAGTAGTTATTTGTGAGGTTGCCGCATTTTTTTTTCCTTTAGTCATGTATTGGTAACGTATTTCCGCACCTGGCCGGCCACTAAATTCAACATTAGACAATTTAAGTCAAAACGACACCAAAATCGTCAAAAACCAAAAGAAAAAACTTATTCCACTTTTTTAGGACAAGTTTCTCTTCTATGTCCTGGAGTTCTACAAATTCCACAGGCCCTTTGGGCTTTCTTAGTCGGCAGTGAAGTTCCCTCGATCTGATCGCGAGTCTTCTTGCTTCGGGGATTAGGAGCATTTTCTGCCACCTCAATGAGCTCGAGAGCCTCGTCAAATGAAAGATCTCTTTCCTCTATTTTATTCTCTTTCGTGACTGTGCACGATTTCTTTTTGGCGATTAGTTTGCCTTCTTTAGGACACTTATATCTTGCGCGAAAAGTGCCGCTGATTGCAACGCTCTTTTGGAGTAGTCAACTTTCTGATCAACAGCTTCAAGCTTCCTTTTTACCGGCACATCAGATTCTTCGGTGATTATTCTGCGTAAAGCTGCCGCGGCTGTATCCAATCTCTGAAGATTAGATGGTGTTCTCGGCTCATTTTGATCTTCATGCTCCAGACGCGGGGAAGGTGTATGTAGCTCACTTGTGAGCTTTGACAAGACTCGTTCTGGACAATCTGGCCAAATTCCAGCAGTTTCTAATGCAGATATCACGTTATCTAATTTAGAAGCTTTGACTCGCGCATTTGGGTACGCAGCAAGGAAATCAAGTTTTGTAATATGATTCACCCGAGCGCGCATCAACTTTTCTATCATTTTATAATACGAGCCCTTCAAAACCGAAAAGCAAACGAGATCAAGTAGTTGAAGAATTTGTGATGAATGTGCGGGCATGCAGATTGTGATGATTTTGTTTTCCTTGCCAATTTTCTCGAATTTGGACGTCAAATGGTTTCCATGCCCGTCGAGGATCAAAAAGGGGTTTTCGCCCACTGAAATCAGAGCCCGTCACCATCTTAGTAGTCACGATCATACCCATGGCAAAACCCGTCTCGTCAAAGTTGTAAATGACATCGCGCTGAATGTCATTGTCCGCGATCATCTTCTGCAAGCGCTCAAACCAATTTTTTTATAATTTTTGGATTTTCACACTTTGCTTTTGTGTAATCATAAGCCCTAGACAACCTGATTATAAGCTCTGGACGCCATTTGATGTACTTGTGGACCCAGTTTTTACCTATTTTCAGGACGCGCTTCGACCCACGCGCCGCGAGAAGAATGTCCGCCATCGCTTGCACATCTGAAGGACGGGGCGGGAGCAACTATGCGCTCCAACTGAGTATTCAATCACGAAGACTTTTCTCTTCCGGAATCGACAATTTATGGTTGCCCTCGCGTCTGAGAGCAAATTCCGTGCGACCCTTGATTTTGTCTTGAAGACTCAGACGCGGAACATCAAAATTCTTCGCTGCTTGACGAATAGACTCGACTTGACTTTATTTCAAAGCTTGAATGATTAATACAAGCCTCCCCTATTCTGAGACCAATTTTTACCGGAATTCTGGCTTTTTTCGCTTCATGGTGGACAAAAGAAAGTAGCAAATTAAGTATCTAGACGCGTCGCGTTTTTGGTGGCCGGCCAGGTGCGGAAATACGTTACTATATATAAGTACTTAATCGCGCGACATAAATGTCTGGGAAGGGCGTGGCCCACAAACCCAGCCAAGGGTGTTTCTGGTGGATTAATAGCCTAGCAAGTCGGGGTAGACTGGCTGGCTTTCAAGCTTTTCTGTGGATGTGCATGGAAGGTTAAGTGTGATTTTTAAAATGTTGTCCGTATGCATTAACGTCTACGTTACAACAGAGCGTAAAGGTGTATACAGTACCATACATCCCAAAAGGGGCATGTGCGCAAGGTTTGAAGACGAGTTTTTATACTCAGCGGTAGCTCAGGAGCTGCTTGTCGCCTGTAGTCACATGAGCTGTGATAAAAGTAGCCATGCATGTAAAAAAAGGCGGCATAACCCTGCGCCCGCTCATATGATACGTTCTAGTCACATACTGTGCAGTAATTGAAATCTTGGCATAGCAGCGTGTGAAATACAGATTTTGAAATCTTGATGCTTTTGAATTAGCAGCGAGTGAATCTAGTAATGGCATTTGTAATGGTTACCGCGACACGAAACCTCCCAAAAACGAACTTTTGATTGCAAATTCATCAAAAAGAACATCAAAAAGTCTCGTAAGTCCGTGTAACTTCACTTACCAAATCTTGGCTACCCTCGCGTCTAGCGCGACCGATTAGTTATATGAACACTGAGTCAAGATTCAAGAAAGTCCGTACACGTTTATTGACGGTGATATCAGTTATTAGTGTTTTTGTTTCTTGCATATTTTATAACATGTCGGTTTCCAGTGTACGCGTGCCCGCCGCCAAAACAGCCAAATCGGCGATTATCTTCTTTCATGGCTTGGGCGACTCCGGCGAAGGCTGGGCGTGGTTTCCTCAAGTGATGAAGCAAAGCGGTCTTTTCAAATCACAGGATCAAACAAATTTCGTGTTTCCTAATGCACCGGAAATGCCCATCACTGCAAACGGCGGCTACCGCATGCCTGGATGGTTTGATATCTACCAGTTTGGCGGTACTTCTTCCAGACAGGATAAAGATGGGTTTTTGAAATCGTGTGAAGTTTTCAAGGCATTGATCAACGAGCAGGTTGAAAAACACAATATCAAGCCGGAAAACATTGTCATTGGTGGCTTCTCGCAGGGCTCGGCGCTTTCTATGGCGGTGTTGTCGATGCTAGACTATAAGATTGGCGGGCTTTTGGCCATTTCTGGGTTCTGTCCAATTCCCGACACGATCAGAGAGATTCACAACAAAAACGGCGTCAATTTTGACACGCCCGTGTTTCAGGGTCACGGAGACCAAGACGAGATCATCCCGCTCTCTGTGGCTGAAAACGCCAGCAACTTGTACAAGGAAATTGGGTTCAAAAACTGGTCGTTCAAGACTTACCAAGGTGTGGCACATAGCACCAATGAGCAGGAGTTGGTGGAAGCCATTAAATTCATTTCGCTGGTGCTCGACAAGTAGATTGTGAAAACCTAAACAGGGGCCGTGTTTTCTTGCTTTGAGGTTATTTTATCTCGAGAAAGACTAACTGGAAGAAAGTGCCAGTTGAATAGTGCTCTGTGATCATTGATTCTTAGATGACAAAATATACAGTTTTAAGTTTTTTTCTATGAGTTTATCTTCATCGACGGTGTATAACTGAACCTCTTTTCGGACTCTGAGCCTTCACGAGGATATCGCCATAAAAATGGAATCGATTGTGATCACTAAACACTTGGCACATGTACCAAAAGGGGCGTAGAATAAATTTCGCTTTCATGATTGTGTGGCTCTGAAAAGAAAAAATTGGGATTTTTCATTCCATGGAAAAGTGCTAACGCCTCTCATGAAATTCGTCAAAACTTGCCCTTTATGCAAACTATTATGTATACCAAATCTTGAAGCTAAGTAAACACTAGAAGGTCAGCATGTGCACGCCAGCAATAACCAAAAAAGCACCTTTCATAACAAACATTTGAGAAAATGACCAAATTGAGAATTTTCGAGCCCGATAATAAAATATTCCAGAATTTGTAAATGTCAAAAACGAATGCTGGTGGGGCATGTTCCGTGGTGGGTGCACGGAGGTGGCAACGTATATGAAATCGAACGCCAAGGCCAGTTTAACGATCACATAAACTAATATAAGTCCATCACTTGCGCTTGAACTAAATTTAGTTTTGCTTTTCGCAGATTCTTTCTGATCTCAAGAACAATCTCATATCCCAAATATTCACCTATTGAGCATGGAAACCTCCGGATCTGGCTTTCTCCGTGTGCTCCCCGGATTTGGTGGCCTGGTTCCAAATACGCCAGAAATGTCCGCCAGAGACAAACGAGTGCAAGCTCAGGTGGAAAAAACTCTTGCTTCCTTCGATGCTCTAGAAGAATGGGCAGACTATATCGCGTTTTTGGCGCGTTTGAAGAAAAGCCTAGCCGTTCCGGCAGAGTCACCGCATTCGCTGCTGTGGATTCCGTTGAGTGAACAAGTTCTGGCCAAATTGGCGCTTTGCCTCCTGACGATGCTTCCTAATGGCGTACATAGGAAACTGCTTGAGCTATATGAGGCAATTTTTGACTCGCTAACCCCTGATGCGCTCAATAGCCAGATTTCTGTGTGGTTGCCGGGGATCTTACCAGTGGTGTCCTTTGGCCTGATGCAAGTCAAGCCACAGGTGATCAAACTTTACGAAACAAAACTCCTAAGGCATTTGACGCCGGCCACGTTGAAACAGATCACTAAACCGATACTTCTATCGCTTCTTTGCGCCCTTGACGATGAAAATTCTGAGGTTTATAATGATGTCATGTCGCTTTTGGATGCCTTCAAGGCAAAATTGGACGATAACGCGCATTTCTGGCAAGCATTCTTTGTGTGTGTGATCACTAGTCCCGAAAAGCGGCTTGGCGCTCTCAATTGGTGTATTGCTCGACTCCCGCTGTTCGCCCGAATCGTCCTGGATACCGGACCGACGTTCTCCGCTGAAGCCCTGGCCTGCTTGGCTTCCGAACCAGGGCTTCTTGTACGTGCGTTTGCTGCTGCACTCAACACGTGCCTGAGCTTCAACCAGGCCACGGATATCATCGTTATGCGGGGGTTTTTCGACCTTCTTTTGTCGCATTTACCTCTTGATTCTCCCGTCATGTCCGAAGTCGTCTCGTCGGTTGATAGACAGCTCTTGATCATGGCCTGCTGCAAGGTGACTTTAAAAAGAGACATGAGCTTGAATCGGCGGCTCTGGAAATGGCTCCTAGGGCCCGATTCGGCGGAAGATCTGTCCAATCTGCAGGACCAAAAGGCGTATTTCGAAAGGACAGCTTTATCAATGGTCGAGAGCGGTTTGAAGGAGCTTCTTGCTAGCGATACCCAGCTGAAGCTTGATGCGTACAATATTGTGCTTGCTATGATAATGGACCGCTGGGAAATCAGCCAGCTGGTCACAGCACGCCTTTTTGTGCCTATTATTGAGTCGTGCTACCGTTCTCATGCACTAAATGACTCAGGGTCGCTTGAACTCTTAGCCGCCGGGAAACGGGTCTTCGACGAAGTCGAGGCGCAATATATTTGGCAATATATCTGCAATGAGATTGTCCTTTCAGGGGATCATGAAAAGCTACAAGTTCTTGATTTCCTTTTGCAGAACTTCCAATTCCCAGACGATGAAGAAAACATGCATATATGGTTGACAACTTTAGCGTTTCTCATGAAGCACGACGTGAATGAGCACTCGGTGTTCACGCTCACGCTTTTCATGGAATTGGCAGACCCGAAATTTCTCACAGTTACTGGCGGGAACGAAAATTTTGCTGACTCAAAGGAGGAGAGTATTTTGGACCAGATAAGACTGTTTCATTCAATCCCTGCACAAGAATCGGACACGCAAATCTCGACAAGCATGGTGTCACAACTTATTACAAAACTTCTCGAGAGTTGGTATGTGCAGAGCACTAAGCTTGATGAACTCAGTGACAAGATGGCGTCCTTACTAAGCAATTTTCTCACTTGCTTACCAAAAAGTGACACCCTCCTGCAAATCGATAGTCTTTCCTTGAAAAGTGTTCTCCTCGCCTATCCAGAGTTTTGCTGGAATGAGGTCGACGAAAATGAGCTGAACGTCTTGGTGATATTCGGTATGGTAAAGTTAATTCCGTTTGTGAAAACTTCAATGTCCTTTTCTGAAAAGTCAAAGCTCATTAAAATTCTCGTATCAAACTTATGGGCGACGCTTGTGTCACTGTACCCTTCAAACCATCAAGTTGAGGCTGTGAGATGTATCTTTGATTTACAAGTTCATTTCAGTGCTCATGAAATTGAGGCAGGAATCTCATACATGCTTTTGCAAACACCTGAACTGATGCGCTTCCACTCGTTTTATAAACTCTGGAGTCTTTCACAGGATATCTCGGATTGCGATGCATTGCTTTCGAACCCGCTTTTTGTTTTGTTGGATTTATTCCAAGACATAAAACCAGAAAGTTTACCCTCCGCCCAAAAGTTTGTTTATTTGATATGCACAGATGGCTCTGCCAACAGGTTTTTGAAGCTGATCTCAAGTCCGCTTCTAACCTTTGCGATAATGCGACATGATATAGTGATGGCTAGACTGCAAGATGATTTCAAGCTATTCGCCTATTACATTGAGACAATTCTCAACATTTTCCGCTGCAGCGAGAGATCGATGAAGGATATTATGGCACATGAATTCGTGGCAACCGAGAATGCGCAGAAGTTTGAATTGTTCAACTCGAATGGATGGGAAGTTGCAAATTACAAAACTCTATTATTGGACGTCGTTCAAAAATTTTTAAAATTGAAAATCTCAGCTTGTTTGCTGAAACATGAACGGTCTTTTTCTGAATTCACTGCGTGCACTGCAAAAGTACTTGAACTTCACACATCTCTCATCAGCGGATCCGAGCCCGATTTCGTGAACCATTTTGACTTGATTGTGGATACCTGTCTGTATTATATTCTGGAAACCCTCATCGACACTGCAGAACTTGATATTATTGAATCTATCCTCATCAAATATATACAGCAGTTCATGAGCGTGGCAAAATCGATGAATATGAATGTTCTTCATTTTGAGAAGGGCGAGACCTCGGGCTCTCCTTCTTTTGTCGCATTTGTCAATCGAGGTATTGCCAGGTGCACTTCGGCAACTTTACTCGAAAAGTGGTTCTTATTGATGAAATCGACGTTGTACATGCTTGACAATTCCATCTTTGTTGAGATGTTGAACTTTAATCACACGATCATCGAAAAAATAGTTGTCAGCTTCGCCGCAGTCAAACATTCTAAAAGGCTCAAAAACTGCGTTGACGCTGAATCTTTATTGACTGCCTGCCTCTCAGGGCTTGAAGACTTGCTTTCCATAAGTCACTCGTACTTGGTGACTCCCTCGCTCAGTACCGGTAAACCTTTACAAGGCGAGAATGGGTTTTTCGGTAATGTTATACAGGGTGTTTTCCAGATCGAGTCTCCTTTAGTCAAATCCGAGGAAGAGCAAAGAATCTACTCCGTCATTGTTGCATTTCAAGACGCGATAAGAGCTGCCTTTGATGTCTGGAGCTGGGCAGATGGCAAGCCCAGCGCGAAGCCTGGTATTACAAATTACTCTTCTCAAAAATCAATCACCCACATGGCTAACAAACTCAAGTTCAGGTCCAAAAAGGTGTTGGAGAGCTTGAGTGAAATGGAACGGCAGGAGACAATCGAGGCCATCGTCGAAACCAATAAGCCTATTGAAACAAAAATCAAAATTTTGCATGTTCTTGACAGCGGTCATTCCCAGCTAAGTCTTGTGCACATCTTGAACTCTATATTGACTCGACGCTCTCCACAAGTTCTTTCTGAAAAGCAAAAGTCCACAATGTATTCCAGCGTGACTGACGCGCGTTTGTGTGAGTTTTTGATTCCGTATTATTCTTCCATTGACTTGGACACACTCGACGAAATATGGGATATGAGCGTCGCGTTTTTCAAGGAGGTTTCTTTGCATCCCATGCATTTCAAGCAGTTATTATTGACCGTGCTTCAAATCATGAAAGTGGTCTCGCTCAAAGCACAGGCCCGCAAATTGAATGACAGTAAGCGCAATTTGCGTGAGTTTACAAACTATTTCCTCTCCATTTTGAATGCGAGTGTCAACAAGCACTCATATGTTGCCCCATCCGAAAAAAGGCCCGCTTCATCAGACAAAGATGGTGAGGTGCAGGATGGTCATATTGAAAGCCTCACCTCGCTTGTTGAGTCTCTTGGTATTGTCATACAAGAACACGAAAGGGTGAATACTGCAATTACCACGATTGTGAGCACGGTGATTATCAACCAAGTGAAACCTAAAACTGCTGTGGTCCCACGAAGTGTGCTACAGTTGACTTTAGCTATCGGAAAGAACTACCCAATTAAGCCGTGGAAGCAAGTGGTGCTAGACACATTTGTGGATGGTTCTTTCTTCAAGAATGAAAAGTACAGTGTTCCTGAATGGCGTGAAATAATGGGGATTTGGATCAACAGCGATAAGGAGCGCATGGCCGAATTGGTGAACAAAATCACGCCGCCCGTGCAAACGAGTGCTGCTAACATCTTTATTTGGAACGAAAACTCAGAGGTGGAGGATCGCGCAATGGTTTTGAGAAGAATCACATACCTCATTTTGGTGCAGCCAAAAGACTTTTTCGTGAAGAATTTGGATGATATTATAAAAAGGTTATCTGCGGCTTTGGATAGTTCCTGCCCTGCATTGTACAGACAGGAAGCATTGTCAGTGTTCAGAGCCTTATCTCTTAGGTTCAGCGAAGGCCATCTTCTTCCATATTGGTCTTTGGTAATTCAAAGTTTGGTTGAGGTGTTTTCGGGCGCGCTTGCGAAGAATACAAAACAATTTAGCGCTATTGACGCTTCCGAGTTGAAGCTCATTTTGTCGGCGTGCAAATTGCTTGACCAATTGTTACTTTTGAAATTTGACGAGGTAAATTTAACTTCATGGCTATTTGTTTCACGAGGCTCCGTGGCAAATAACGAGGTTTCATCTTCGCTCATTGACCGTCTTGCTGCAAAGTCAGAATCGCTCTTAACAAAAGAGGACCCTGTGAACGTGAGTGGGCCAAGCGATAGCGAAAAAGCCAGGCCGCTCTTAATGGGAATCTCCGAAATCAAGAACATTGCAAACTTGAAAAAGTTCTTCGGACTGTTGGGTTATATCAATTTCGAACGGTCTTATGGACTCTGTGAGCCAGATCTTGACGCTTGTGAAACCGATTTGTTAAAGGACATGGGTAAACACTAAAGGTAAAAAATATTCAGGTGGATGACAGGCCTGCTCAGTTTAGTGCTACAAATCTGAAGCAGACAAATGTCGTATTCCCCGGCAACGAACTTATTTTGACTTTTTTTCCCTCATTACATAGTTTATTTAACGCCTGCTTGGATTCGCGCGGGGGTGCTTTTTAGCGCGCGCGAACATATTCGAGACGTCAACACTGAATTGACAGCATACGAACTATTGGTGTCAGATAAACCAGGAAAAAGTCTTGAAATAACCCATAATTGAATGAGCTCCGGGTCTCGATGGGAGCCTCGTGGCCTACTGCCGGCTGAATTTAATTCACGAGAGAATTCACATGCCCTGATATGGAAACCTCATCGATCCAAGGGAAAACTAATTCCCGCTGATGAGTTTGACGATGAAGCAGAAATCATGACGCCAAATTCCGTCCGTGAGACCACTCGAACGTTTGCTCCGAGCGGGCCACTGCCAAGAAACACCTCCTCTATCTTTGTGAGGCGTGAAAGCATATCAAATTTGCCACAAACACCGACGCGAAACAGAGGTTCGGACAGGAGTCGACACGGCCTGCTGATGGAGGAGTATGAACTGATTGCGCATAAGGCTGGCCCTGTGCGTGTCAACGGTGGCTCTGCCAAAAAACTTGCGCCCGATACGTCTCCAAAACACAAGCTAGTTAGTGATACAAACACATTTATGCCAGACCCCTCTTTAAATTTGCTTTCGCCGCCTCGAAATAGCCTATCAATGTTCGACGAGGCTTCAAGAACTCGCGAGAATATGGAATTTGACCCCTCTGACTATGAACTGCCTGAAAAAAAGGACAAACGGCCCGGGTCACGTGACCCTGAAATGTCTTCAAAGAGGCATCAAACACATAACATTGCATCCAATTTACCAGCCTCTCTGAGCCCCGTAAACGGAAATTCGAGCTCGTCGCACGCGCCTGGCTTGCCTGCTGCTACATTTTCCGCGGTTAACTTTGATATTGACACAGCGAAGTCGAAGCCATTGGGATTTGCCCCAGAATTACATCCTGAAGAGCCTGCTCGTACGCCCAGAAGGCTGTCGCCGCTCCGTCACGAGGTGCTCCCGTCCTCCAGCAGTCGATCCATGGCGTCTACCATGATCGAGGAGATCAGGAAGAGCCGGGTTTTGCAGCCTAGGTCTGTACAGGAAATTCAGGACCAAATCCACTCGAGCATGAAGCAATTAGAGCAGTCAGAGCTTAGGAACGGGTCTGACGACCACAGTGTTTCCGGGGCCGAGTCTTTGGACACTCAGGAAGAATCAGACGGTGAGAAAGCTCTCAGCGAATTGGAGGATATCTTGCAAAGTGAATTTGGACAGGTATTCGATCAAAATGAGGAGCCGAGTGATCGAAATCTGAGCCCGGTGCGTATTAGAGAACCAGAGCTGCCGGCCGCTGCAAACCCTCGCTCTGAGAGCAGTGTTTCGCAGGAAAATGATCCCATTGTCTCACCCACGCGTCTCGAGACAATACTGAGCAATAGCTCGCCAGTTAGTCGGTCCAAACGAAATAGGGTGCATCCGACAGGCAAGTTATCCGGGAAATATGCCCGGAAGAGAGTCCGCGACAATAAGCAGCGGCCAACCAGAAGATACACTGAGTGGCTGTACGAGCAATGGGACAAGCTCAGGCGGCTAGTAGACCTGAGCGTACCAAACAGCGTGATTGCCGGTAGTGATATTGTTATGAGAGAATTGAGGTGTGGCAGTAAACGGGAGCTTGCTCAACGAGTGGCGTTTCTAGCCAAGGAAAAAAAGTGACTACATAATTTGATAGTGTATTATAGGGATTCGAATTGAGAAAGAAATCAAAAGACCTTCGAGAGAACACTCTCGAGGTTGTCGGAGTTTTTCTCCTTTTTGAGCTCCAGCTTGGCATCTGCTCGCGTACTGGCAAGAGAGTTTTGGTGGAACTCCCGCTTGAATTTGGGCTCTGGAAGCTCGCCCTGAGCTTTTCGCTTCCGCTCGATATGCTTCGATCTCTCGACATTGTTGACAAAACTCTTGTCGAGTTTTGCTTGCTGAGAGATTTCCAAGGCCAATTTTGACTGTCTGATTTCGTTCTCTTTTGAGATTTGCTGCGTCAAGTCAAACCATTTGAAGCCTGGAAGATACTTTATATTGATGATATCGTCATGGTAATACGACAGTTTCTTTCCACCCAAAATGTTTCCGTTCATTGTTTCTGCGCACAATTTGGCCTCTGTTTTTTTAACAAACTCCACCCATCCTTCCGTGAATCTTTTCTTTTTGTTCCCGCCATATTTGACTATTCTCTGGTACGAAGAATGGTCCTCTGGCTTGAGGAAAATACGGTCGAGCTTGCCAAACTTGCTTAACACCGACCTCAACTTCACAGGCTTCATGTATGGTGGAATGCTCGACAAATAGCATACGCCTGTGCGTCTAATTTTTTTCTGCTCCTTCGCAAGCTGCTCAGGTGTAAGTTTTTTGAGCTTTTTGGCCCTCTTATCCTGCTCCATCACCATCGCCCAGTATTTCAGGTTTTTCAGGGGCTCCCTCGATCTCTGCATCCAGCTGTTCATCCTGAGATTCATCCTCGGGCTCAAGTTTGCGGCCGGAACTTTTTTTCGTCGTTTGATAAACCGTTTCTTCGTCGTCATCTGAGCTAAAGTCGTCCTCAAAACTCTCGAGTGACTTTGCTGATTTTTTCGCGGTTTTTGGAATTTCACTCCCTGAATGTTCCAGTTCGTTACCGGAGTTATCCGAGTCGGGATTTAGATCTTGTAAAGCTTGGTTCTTAGCCATTTTGTGTTGTGGTGTAATGTTGGAGATGGGCATCGGATTCGTTCCTATAGGCGTGCAGGTTGGCTATGTTGGTATCCTGCATGTAAGTTGATCGTTCTCCATGATTCCATCATATGAGGTAGCCGTTCCTAAAATGAGCGCAGAAAAGAAGGATATTATACCTCTTTTAACTGCAGAAACAACAGGAATACCGTATCTAGGTGACTTGACATCGTTCGTGTTTTGAAAGGGGAAATACTAAGAGAGGTATATGCTTATGGTGCCCAACAATTTGGCTGCAAAATATTTGCATTCTTTTTTATGAAGGTTAAACTTATGTGGCCGAAAATCAACAGCCTTTGCGATAAAAAGAAAAACAAAAAGCTTGTAACACTATGAAGTCGTTCGTGGATTTATTTTCTGTTTATGCCTTTGACTAATGATTAAGCTGAGGAAAAAAACAGAGGCTTTCTCTTTCTACTTACCTCTTTAATTTTGGGTCCTACGTACCGCTATTTGATGTGGTAGGCGACATGTCGGTGATGCGATGTCATCTCTGTCTCAGTCAAACCACCAAAGACGGCATACTCGCACACATTTATAATCAGTGTGAGACTACCAGCATTTGGTGGCAAAAAATAGGGCCTGAGGACCCAATGCATCTTAACTTCATGTTGGAGCCGGTCAAAGCATCATCGGAAAACTTAAGAAAATTAGATTCGTTTGTGAAGACCGTCAAAAAAGTGTACTCTTTAGGACGGCGCGAATCACCGGATGGGCTCGCATTACTGACCCTTCTGTTGCGAGAGTTGAAGCGACAGGTGTGGGGAAGGACAGCCTCTAGGGCGATGACAACCGAATTAGTTCTCATACGCAGCCACGCCGCTAGGCATGGTAGCGAAGCTGGCTAAGGTTTTATATGTATGCATATATGGTTTTTGGAGAGCTAGGTAAGCAACTCTGGCTCCCAGTCCTTAATCGGATGTATCAAGCAAAAAAAAAGGCGCATATAGTAACAATAAGTGTATCCTTTGAGTATCTGATAGCCTTATTGCGTCTCCATCTTAGAGTTCGTAACTCATTAATAACAAATACAGGCTCACTTTTGATGACAGAAATTCTCAATTATTCACTTCTTTGATGTTTCATACCAAAAAAAAAACTTAAATTATGAACTTCCGTTGTGTTTGCGTTGCCCCACCTTTCTCTTTCGGTAGACCAAATTATGCACATCAACTTTTGTTTGAAGCGATTTCCGATTCTTTTTTGGTATATGTGTGTTTACAGGGTCGGGTCGTCGTGAAACATCCAAACAACTTTTCTCTTGCTAAGCGTACTCAACAAACGGAGTAATCAAAAGGAATCAAATCAGGCATATCCTGGTCAACATATGCAAAAAGGGACACTCGCACGAACACATCATGGAATAGGTCAATGATGATGCGAGTGAATTGATATTTGGGAAAGCCTACGGTGAAAAGCTTGTGTGAATACTCATGGAATTTCAGCACCACTAACACATGCTTGAACATATCTCTTTTCGAAAAGACCACGCCCAATGCTTCGTTGAGGGAAAGAAGTCGTTCTCTGAGCCTGGCTGCAACTGCGATTTGCGCCTTGAAATATAATATTGCAAAATTCCGATTTGCAGCTGTAATCTGTATTCATGCGAGGCCAAATCTAATCACTCGTGCACGGCTTGAGTCATCCAATCTTTTTTACGTGCATGTGATGTCCATTTCAATGCCAAACAACTATGTTTTGACGCAAGATTCAAATTGTAACTTCTAGGTATGCAATTCAAGGTCACGGTAATGCTGGCTATTCTTGTAAACAAACAGCGTGAATACCAGCCGCATGTTGATGGTTGTCTCGAGACTGAAAAGTGTCTGCTGGAGATCCTCGGACACCAAGCGTCTTCGCTGCCCTTATACATTGGGCGTATCACTAGAGAGCTGTCCTTGAGCCAGTCTGATTCAATAAGGGCCTGAATTTGTGGCAAGTCTTTCAGCCTGCGTATGAAAAAAAGTTGCTCGAAATACATCTTAGAATGTTTCGAGTGTGATGCCCCACCAGGCGTTCTCCATAAGCTCTTATCTATCAATCTATGTACGGAGTGCTGGGTGAAGTTTAGGCAAGTCTCTAGTATAATGGGACCAGCTTGTAAGGATCACTTTTCTAAAAAAAATCAACTCATATCAACAGGAAACCGCAGTTAAACGGCCAAAAATTATATGAATCTATAGGCAAAACGCCTGCAAATGCCTAGTTGAAACACTGAGTAATAAAGCTCCCCGACTTTCCCAAGCCTTAGGTCTTCCTCCTTATACTAGTCGCTGTATGGGTAGTGTTTTTTTTTAAAGATATGTCACATTATAGGACGCTCTCGTTAGAGTATGGCAGGCACACCCAAACAAGCGCAAAAACTATACAACATACAGTAAAAACCTATAATAGATCGCAATAGTGTCAACTTATAGTGTCAACTTATAGTGTCAACATATAGTGTCAACTTGTCCGTATTTTATTTCGTTCCAACGCCTTTTTCCATTGTCTATTCAGAAGAGGCTTCAGTAGAGGCTGGAGCCTAAACAAAGATGAAGCCGAGATCCTCTCAGCAAGGGTTTTGTGTTATGAATGGGGACATAAAGGGGCCGATGTCAATCTATTTTGGCCAAACTTATAGTCGTACACCTTGACCAGAAAACTTAGTTAGATAATACGTTTGTTACATAAAGGACCGCCATGCGTGTCCGGACCGGTCCAGGGCTACATCCGTACCTCCACGCGCCCCGACGCGTGCACTTCTCGAATTTTCTGAGGTTCGGTATTCGCAACACGTGCAGGAACCCACGCCAGATATAAGTACGCCCTGGTCCGCGCACTCGTACATAAAGAAGGGCGAACCCTTTACATACGCTTAACTCCGACAGATTAGGCCACCACTGCTGAACTGTCGTTAAACCTGTTGCTGACACTTTCGTAAAGCCATCAAATCATACTTCTACCTCTGCCTGGGCCTTTCTCCCACAACGTTCGTGCAAGGGTTGGTCTGGGGGTCTGGGAAAGCGGCTACTAGGCGGGTCTCTGATATCTTTGTATATTGACTAGACTAAATAACCGCTGGTTCCTTCTAATACTACTGGTGAAAACTCTTCAAGATGAGCCCTCGTGCGACTAGGCCTGCATACAATCTAGCGTCTCAGCACGTGATACATATCACTTGACCAGGCCAACAGCTTGGCCAGTTTCATCCATGACAGTTCGTACCTCGCCTTTATGGCCAAGTTGGTAAGGCACCTCACTAGTAATGAGGAGATCGTCAGTTCGAATCTGGCTGAAGGCAATTTACTTTTTTTTCCTTTTTCAGAAAGAAATCCTGCCATGACTGCCCCTGATGGACAAGTTGTTACCGGGAAATTGTTGGGTGCTGTAGGTACAACACTCAAACCTCTTCCGTCCAATTCTCAAGTCTCTGCCTCCCCTGGTATTGAAGTGGCGTCCGATTTGCCAATGCGAGCATCTCACGACGACGAGCACACAAACTTTCACCCTCCAAGAAGGGAGACACAATTTCAGGAAGAACCGACAAAGTTGGTCACATCAAAAAAGCTGCCCCAGACCTAGTCTGTAGTCGCAGTCACAACGTGAACTTTCTTTAATTCACCTACTTTTTTTACAATGGGTGTTTGGGGTGCGAACCAGAGGGCTACCCTGGCGGACACCACACATATGTTGGATCTAGTAGTGACATAATTTTCAGATCAGCTGACCACAGGCTGAAGCCGTTAGACCTACCAATGCTTCCAGATGGTCCACTCCAGTTGTTCAACCCGAGCACAAATTTGACAAGATGATCTTGAGGAGGCTCGTCCACTATGGCTGGATTGGACACTTACAAGTCAGTGACATTTCCCAAAACAAGGCATTACCCTTCTGTACTCCAATCTGGCCAAGAATGGTTACTGGACCATGGGTCAACAAATGTGGTTGCTGTGCAACGTATCACGAGAGTTCTTTGAGCAGATCGAAGGGGAGAAGATAGTCGACAGTTATTTTGAGGAAATACATTACCCATATGGGCAAAAGATGTAAAACGGAATTCTTCGGATGAAGTCAGGTTTATTTTGCTAAACAAGATCCCTTTAAGCAGGTCGCGCTGTAAAAAAAACTCCGCATTATTTTGACATTGTAGAAAAGCGAGTAGTAGCGTATACACTGCAAGCGGTATGTGTTTCTCACTCATCCAAGTCACGTCTCAATTATAAGTGACCAACACGAGATCCGACAAATTCTTGACCGATGGGATAAGTTGCACAATTACAACACTCTTAAGATGCCCTTGATAAAACCGAAGAAACCGCGTAAACCGTTCTGTCAAAATATAAGAACCAAGCTACTGCCCCCTCTCCATTTCCTTCATCTACATGCATCACGAAACCAATTCATCTAAGTGATCATATTTTAACTGTATATAAGTTAGTGTGGAAGCCCAACTTACTACTTTTTCTCGGCATCGGCCTGCTTAGCGCCCTCAGTGGCACCAGACACAACACCAGCCACGTAATTAGCGGCGTTGGCAACCTGCTCCTTGGCAGCGGCAACGTACTCCTGGGCAGTCTCGCTCAAGGTGTTCTCGTTCTGCTCAACAGAGGACCTGGAATCATCCATACCCTGCTTGGCGTTGTCAGCAACGCTCTGACCAAACGACTTCTCGCTGTCTGGCACATTTTTGGCTGCAAAGCTGTCCAAGGTGTTGGTGACACTCTCCTTGGCCTGCTCCAAGTACGATTTCTCGCTGTCGGGCTTAACGGCCTCGGTGGCCTTGTCAGTGAATGATTTTCTTCCAGCGTCTGACATTGTTATTGGAGAGATTTATAGAATTTATGTGATGAATTTCAGATCTACTGTGGGTCATTCTTAACTATATATAATCGCTGGGATAGCAACCATCTGTGGTCCCGGACCTGCACACAAAGCAACCCCGCTGCGTGTGGCGCGTCAGCGTTTGTCATCAATATGCAAAAGCAACCATAAATTGCGGAGCTTTGGATCGAGGGTAAGGGAGCGAGATCTCGCAAAATAGTTTAATACGGAATCAAAAAGCAATATACCTTTCAATACTGTCAAAGTCTTAAAAATATGTCTACCCCATGCTAAATATCGTATAAGTAAAAAAGCAATTTCTCTGCTCGTTCATTTACGCCGACTTTCCATGCGGGAGTTGTCTTCAACGCACAAACATTCCCCATTTGGAAACTGATCTGTGGCCACCCCATGCACTTCCAGAGAAGTCCACCGAACGCAAGCAGACGCGTATTCTGCATTGTTCAACATGCTTTTATGGTTTGAGTTTGCTATTGACGTCATGTTTTGCTTGTAGGAAACTGCGACATACCGGAAATATAGCCTCTTTGTTATGTTTTTTTTAATTTGATCGGGTTACCTTGAGGAGTAGATGGTGATATCACGGCAGCCTAATGATCGAGGTATGGCTCATTCCAGCATGGTCTTTTGCGATGCCGCTCAAAATTTCAGTTACGCTTCCATCGCTATATTCATGTGCGAATTGACAATATGTGTTCGGCCGGTGTACATATGCAAGGTCTCGTCCCACTCACATTTGGACTCTCCACCACTACATTGAAAGAGGGGCAAATGCCAAGGTCACGTGATACGCCTCGGTGCAGGTCCATATGTTTATGATCTCGCTGACAGTTTCCGATTTGGAAAAAACAAATTTTAATTAATTATGGCCTGAAAAAAAAAAAAAAAAAAATGTCGGACCGAATTCGACATAATCCAGGGGGTGTGGACCCTCTGACCGGCCCCAGTGGTCGGCACGGCCCACCTGATCCCCCAGACCCCGTTTCAGCGAGTTCCCAAGCATGCTTGGCGAGTGTTTCCCAGTTAGCCCCTGAGCCCCCTTCCGAGTCTTCGCAGGATATTCTTAAGGATATTCTGGTAAACTCGAAGGATCCGGACCAGATGGATGACTCAAGCGATGAAGACTACGTTGGCAGTGAGTCCAGCGGCTCTTCCATGGAAGAATCATCGAGTGGTGGTTCAGAATCAGACTCGAAAAATTTAGAGGGTGCCGGGTTGTTGAGCGACAAAACTCGGGATCCTGCACATAACGAAAAC